>JANQBM010662609.1:0-15443 GCA_025594535.1 Erythroxylum domingense | reverse complement strand
ATCAGAAACACTTTCAATGATTCTAACCCATTCAAAATGACCAAATTGCCCTTTCCCATAAGTGAGGGGATGTTACAGTTACTTGCTCAATTTGCTCTTTTATTCTCTTTCTGACCATCTACATGTCTGCGAGCTTATCCAAGATCTTATCCAATTTAGAATCTCATGAACTGGTTTCATCTTACTGAAATTCAAATGGGTCTTGCTGTCCCATGTGAGTGCTTACATTGTTGGACCAATAGAAATCAGAGTGGATCTGCCATCCCGGAGTGTACATGTTCCAAAAAGGATTCTTATTTCTCCAACCATACTGTGCTTCATTGCAACTCTTAAAAGTTCCTTGCTCCCTATAATATCTATCTTCCATCATTGTTATTTCCATTGCTTCTTGCAATCTAGCTCTTTAGATGTCTCACTTTCATTCTAAGAAGTCCTTATGTGTATCTACTTTATGCCCCATTTAAAAAAAAAACAAAAGTTAATGGAAAAGCCTTAGACTAAAGAACTAAACTAATCGCCTCCCTAGTAATTGGGACAAAAACTTGTTCGCAAGGTTACACATGTTAAGTTTTAATATTTATTAACCTTGGTAAATTCTGTAAGCGCATGGGTTGTTCGCGTAGTACCTAAGGTATTGATCCCATGAGGAGGGGTAAGCTAGTCCCAAAATCTAAGGTCGTACTAAACTAGAATAATTCAAAATAAAAAACTAATGTAGAAAATAAACCAATCAAATAATTAATTTCAAGAATTGAATTACAAAAATATAAACAAGATAACAAGTCACACAAACCAACCTAGAAACTATCAAGTGAGTGAATGGTGGTTTTAATCCGAAATTAATGAAAACCTAATTAGTTGTGCAATTATCGAATTAATGGGTCTAAATGGTCATGGGGAAATTATTCTCTCTCGAGTTATAATTCTTAACCCTAATTGATAATCCTTAATTTAAATTATGGAAATGTGATATCTCGATTCACAATTGACCCAAAACCTAAATTAGTTCTAAATTGTCTAATAACCTACTGGGGACCTATGATCGATCTCTCAATACATGATTCTACGGGTTTGATTCAATTCTTTACCTATCAAATCACCTAACTCTCGTTAGTCCAATTTGATTATTTTCACTCGGCTCACACTCTCAATCTATTGCCAAGTTATTAAGAACATAATTAAATCACAATTAAATCAATAAAAAATACAATTAATCAAACTTTATTAATCTCAAAAATCAAAATCCCAAAGGTGAGTATAAACAAAAGCTCAACATTCAGCAGAACCTATTCTCAACACCTATTTCAATTCTATACATGAATAAAATTGAAATAATCAAAAAATATGTTGGGAATGAAATTACGGAGGCAGTGACAGTGGGAAACCACCTGTTCAAGGAAATACATCGAGTCAAGCTTCTTCTTTGTGTTTCTCTTCCTTTGTCTCCTTCCTTAATATCTCGATTTCTCTCTAGGTTTTCCAAAATTGGCTGACGTGAAGGTTCTCTTTTTCAGACTCTCTCCCTCTTACATCTGTTTCATAATAAGGTATTTATACTTTAGATGCTCTAGGTTAAATTCGGGGTCGAAACGGTCTGAAAAATCTTGCGAACTTCAGGTTTTTACTTCATCCCAACATAGGCCACGATCATGGTATGTAAACCTTTCTGTCACGATTGTGGCCTGGATCCAAGCTCTCTGTCACGACCACGCCTAAAGTGCACAATCATGGCCTGGCTACCCTGGTTCATCCCTCTCTATCACGATCGTGGCCTATGTCACGATCATGGGCTAGGCTTTTGGCCCAAAACTCTTCGCAACTTCTCCGTTCTTCGCCGTTTACCCTGAAACACTAACAAACACATCAAGGTACCTCAAAAATATAACAATTAAGCTCAAAGACTCATACTAACCCATAAAAACACTTAAACACATAAACTAACACAATCAAACCATAAATACACACTCAACTCTTAAATTCATACTAAATACATAACAAATTAAACCCTAAAATACAATGCAAATGATAACTATCATTGCCATTGACACATTCACACATATGCAACATATGTTCAGATATTGTCAACTAAATCAAAACTAAGACAATATGATATGCAAAAGTCACACACATGACATGTCAATGCACAATCCTCCCCACACTTAAGCAACACATTGTCCTCATTGTAAGAAAAACAAACAGACAACATATAAATGAATATAACAAGAAAATAAATAATAAAAAGAAAAGGGTAAGAGTATGAAAACCATTAAGGAGATTGAGGTGGTGATAATGTGGGTGATGAAATTTGGAGACCTTCTAAGCCATAAAATTCCAACACTTCACTCCTTACAAAATAAACATTAAAAAAATAAAAGGAACAAAGTACAAACAAATTAAATTGAAAATAAAATAGAAAAGAAAATAATAAAATAACAAAATCCTAATTCTTGCATTGCCTCCCAAGTAATACTTAGTTAATGTCATTAGCTTGATGTTCTCTTCCATCTATGCTCAACTTGGGTCTATTATGAGTGGCTTGGCTCCACCCATGTCGCTCAATTTCAATTTAGTAACCTATAAATAAGCTACATATTGCAAGATAATAATAAGGACATAATTAATCAAATTAAGAAAACATGGTAAGTTCAGTAATGTCCTTTTCGATAACAAATTGTCAATAAAATAGAGAATGTTGAAACTCCCTAGATCTTCAGTTGAATACAACATTTTTTCCTCTAAGAATATGAATTATTCCTATTTTTCTTCAATCATCCTCATCCCCTCTTCTTCTTCTTCTACTTCTTAAACAATTCTTTATATGCCTTAAGCTCTATATCTGTCGTTATTTGTTCTTCTTCCTCTAGCTCCTTTAAAGATTTGACTACATCAATTCTCATAAATGAGTTGTCCTCCTTTAGATTCTTTATTATCTTATTCATATTTGAATTTCACTTGTTCATCACTATTTAGAAGGAAGAGGTTTTCTTTATGGATGTCTATCAAAGCTCTTCTAGTGTTTAAAAATGGTATGCCAAGAATTAGTGGACAATTTTGATCCTCTTTAAAGTTTAGCACTACGAAATCAATAAGAATGGTAAACTTATCCACTTTTACGAGTACATCCTTTACCATGCCAAATAGTTTCTTTATCGATTGATATGCCAACTAAATAAACATAGGGGATTGCTTCATACCACATAACCCCAATTTCTTTAAAATCGCAAAGGTATAAGATTAATATCCATACCTAAGTCACATAAATATTTTGAAATCTCTAAATTACTAACTACATAGGGTATCGTAAAACTTCTTAAATCTTTCAACCATGAGGGCATATGTTTGGTAAGTAAGGATCTGCAACTTTTTGTCATAGTTGTCGTTTAAATGTAATCCCAAGGATGCTTCCTTGATAATATATCCTTGAGAAACTTCACGAACATGGATGTCCTCTTCAAAGCTTCCATAAAGGGCAAGATAATTTGCAATTTCTTCAACTTTTCTACCAACTTTGCAAATTGTGTATTTAATTCATTATTTTGAAGTTTTTATGGGAATGGTATTTTTGGTGGGTAAGGCAGAGGAGGAACATAAGGAGGGTTTTTTTTTCTTTTCTTCATCCTTTTTCTTCTTCTCTTAATCCTCTATAAGGTGGGGTTTAACTTGTTCTTCTGCTAGTTCTTCTAGCTTTTTCCCACTTCTTAGTGTAATAGCTTTAAATTGCTCTCTAAGATTTACTTTCATAGTAAGCTTTCCACACTTCTGGTACAGAATTAATTGGCAAGGTAGACTAGTTGAACCTCTAAATTGTAAATACAAGAGGCTTGATTCCTCAATACTGGCTTGAATTTTCCTTCTAGACTAATGAGCTTATAACTGAAATCCTAGAAGGTCTTGATTTCCCATTGAAGTTCTTGCATTATTAGACTAGAAAAAATTCGAATGGTTCTGCCCTCCAGTTTTGTACATGTTCCAACATGGATCATTACTTCCTTAACCAACTTGTGCTTCCATTAAGTTGAATTACTGTACTTTGCTGTTTTCCATTAGAAAGCAATCAGTTATGATATGGGTCCCTCATTCTTATAGTTCGCATCCTTACTGAATTGCTTTGAATAAAGAGAAAGAGGCAAATGTTAGGCTGTTTAATTGCTTGGTAAGGTTATTGATCTTATCTTACATTGCTGTCACTAAATTTGTATCAATCATTCCTTTTGGATCCTAAAAAGTTGAGTACTGTCTACTTCATTCTGATGTCTAAAGACAATTATTGTTTGTCATCTCTTTAAACAAATCATGTCTCACTTGCACTATTGGTCGTA
This sequence comes from Erythroxylum domingense, assembly GCA_025594535.1. Taxonomy (NCBI): domain Eukaryota; kingdom Viridiplantae; phylum Streptophyta; class Magnoliopsida; order Malpighiales; family Erythroxylaceae; genus Erythroxylum; species Erythroxylum domingense. The sequence goes on along the minus strand of JANQBM010662609.1, from coordinate 11,124 downwards.
TAATTCCTTAATGATAGGCATTGAAACCTAGCCTTATGAAGTCCATAAGGGTCCTTTACTCTCCGTGATGTAATTCCTCCACCATAGTTCTTTTTATGTCTTTTTGGCATTTAACCCTTCTACTTCCCTATTCTTGCCTTGTGATTTCTAAATTGACGTGTCTTCTACTTTACGTCCAAAATTCCTTCTCTTTTTTTTATTTCTTAGGATTGGGTACCTCAATCACATAAGATAGAATAACAATTCCTTAAATCAAAGGAATTCAAATCGTCTTAATGCTAAAATTCCCATCAACGACTCCAAAAACTTGGTAATCAAGTTTTCAACACTCATTAGTATATGGATCATATCTTGTATCGAAAGGTATCGATCCCACAAGGAATAAGTAAAACTAATTGTACCTAACTTTGTCTAAGGTAATAAAAAATGATTTAAGTGAAATAATAAAAGAAAATTAGAACAATTAAATAAAAGTAATCAAATAATGAATATCAAGTTTCCACAGTTATTCAAGAATGATCAAGGATGAATATATAGGATTTATTCTTTTGTTATTTTGTTCCCTTAATGATTATTGATTCAATTATATGTCGATTCTAGATTTTCTAAAGGGTTGATTACTCTCTCTCAAGACTTAACCAACTAACCCTAATTGAATACAAAAATTCCAGATTTTACAACCTCTTGAAAAATAATTTCCTAGCACTTTAACTAGATTTGAAGCTATGTATTGAATAATCAAGTTCTCACTTTAAATGATAATTGATATATTAATCGCGTGACTTGTTAAACTATTGAATATCATTGCATAATTTAATCAAATTACTTTTAACTCACTCTCTCGATTTGTTATCAAAGCATATGCATGCACAATTAACACAATACCATAATATTGTATTGAATCAAAAAAGATCAAAGTTATAAAATAAATACTGAATAAACTGTAATCTAGAAATTAGAACATCATGAATGTAATAAACATCTGAAAATTTAGTTTACACCTCAAGTGTGATGACAATAACAAAGGAGAAAGAAAGAAAAACTCTATTTGGAGCTTGGTTTGGAAAATTGGAAATCTGGACATTTTTCTTGATCTACTTTGGTGTGATAACTGCTTCCTTTTTTGTGTCTTTCATGTTCTTAAATAGTGTTTTAGGGTCCTAGGATTGTTTCTAGGGTTTCTTCACTTAATTTGGTTTAAAAAATAGCCCCAAAACATCAGAAGACTGAAGAAACTCACGTGTTAGAAAAGTTAAAATTTGCTAGAATTATCGAGAATCAAATTGTGCATTACGAAAATTACCAAAAATTAGGAAATTACATGGCCTATGAGCACATGTATGGGATGATGCACGATTGTGCATCTCTTCTGTTCTTTGAATCTTCAATTTATGCCACATTGTCATCTAAATTCTTCTCATTTATTCAATTTCCTATTTCCATACATTCACAAACACAACAAACACCTTAAGAAACATAAAATTAAGATCCAGTTCTTGCTCTAAACCAAACAAACACTTAAAATACATACAAACACTCACATTATTAAAATTCTATACCTATACTTATGTTAATCATCTAATAAACACCTAAAAACACATTAAAACACCTATTAAAATATAATATAAACTACACCTATCAGAGAACATATAGGCCAAAAAGCTTAGGTTCATAAGAAGTTACTCTAAATCTATAGCACAAATAAAAACTCAATAGGATGAAAACCCTCAATTATAAAAGAAGTCTTCTTAACTTCCTAATTTAATAATAGAAAATATTATTGTAAAATTTGACAAGGTTAGATAGAGCATGGATCTGTAGACTTATCATTGTTCATTTATAAATAAATATAGATCAAGCTTAACTCTATAGGTTTATCAAGTTCATTTAAATTAAATCCTAAAATAGGGGGAGATATAATAGGACTAATATTCTTATTAAGTTCATTAAAATGAGCTATAAATATTCATTAAGATAAAATATTATCGAAATTTATTTAGTTTTATCTAAAGCAATAAGGCTAGACTTGATAGATGCATATTTGACTATATTTTACGCCCATATTTGATATATTTTGCTTGATATTTTATACTTGTGTTGTATATTTGGTACTTAACTTTCTCTTAATTTACTCCAAATGTGTATACAAATTATAATTGTCTTCATGGACTTAAAGGAGAAGAATTTGGAAAAAAACACAACATAAAACGAAATCTGCTCGTGCACTTCTCTTAAGCCTTGCAATTTCATGATTTTCAAAGAATTCAGTGATGCATAGTCTAATCTACGGATATGCACAAGATCATGCATCAACACCCTATAATTCTATATATAAAGACATGAATGGAGACTTGATAGGGGAGCAGATAGGGGGCAAGTCTTATTATTATTTAGGTTAGATGAACCTTATGTTAATACTTTAGTATATTTTGATTCTTTTATTAATGCAGTTGATTTGGTTGATTATTGTGATCTGATTATATGTTTTATTTATTTTCTAATAAACCCGAGAATATTACATAATAATCTAATTTGCTATGTAGAGATTGAGAAATCCTATGTTTGAATAGATCTATCGTAATTAAAAGGAGTTGATTGTAACCCTAGAGATAGGAGGATAATATAAATCTTCTGAATTAGGGTCAAACCTAATAGAGGGACTCATAAATCAGTAATGCAATCTTATAAACTTTAACCTGATTAATTTGGTTGGAAACCTTAAGATTAGTTATTAGTAGACCTAAGGTCAACTATTAGCATATCATAGGAGTCTCCACTGTCCAATAAATCAACAAAATAATTGCATGATAAAAGATCAATTTTTTAAGCGTTTAAGGGGATTCGAAACCTAGATCAATCTGTTATGGTGGAACTCAAAACCTAGATACTAATTCAAAACCTAATTCTTTTTCCAATTTTGTCACCTATTTTATTTTACTTGCTTAGGTTTTATTTTATTTTTATTAAAAATCTAAAATCAATCCTCAAGCTAGATAATAAGGGAAGAGTAATTACTAGTAATCACTATCTTCGTGGGATCGACTGGTACTTACCAGTACTAGCTATAGCTATGTCATACACTTGCAATTATTATAATATTGACTAACATAGAAAGGTCAATCAAGTTTTGACATCGTTGTCGAAGACTTTGATATTAGGAAAGCCTGAATTCTATTACTCTAGTCATTTTTATTTTATTTTATTTTATCTTTATCTTTATCCTTATCTTTATTTTTTATTCTAATTTTGTTTTTTATTTATTTTATTTTATGTTATTATATTTAAGGCTCATTAATTTAGTTTTCTTTGAATTTCTTTACTTAATGTTGATTTTGTGGTTTATTATAGAAATTACGATTCATTATCATAGCCACAACGTATAATTGAAGGATGAAGCAAAAATTTTTTTATTGAAGCTAGAATATATCTTTGCATTCTGTATCATCACTATATAGGGGAGAGAGGTGTTCTCACATAATTTCAGAGGCTTAACTGATATTCAAGTTATGTCGTGACATTTGTGAGAGTTATCAGTACAACTGTAAATGTCGAGCACCTACTTATAAATAGGAGTCACTGAACATGTACAATCGACCTCAAGGCACGTTATATGAGAATAACTACAATTCAAAATAGAGAAACTCTTATACTTATAGATGGAACAGTTATGCTATAGCTAGATATTTTTGGCACTTAACACCTCTAGTTAACAAGCTAACTCTGGAAGATATGATGGTTGATTTCATTCTAGAATCAATCATAAAGCATCAAGAAATAGAGGCTTGTATACAAAATTTAGTGAATTGGATGGACCAACTGGTGGACATAGTATCTGATGAGATCCAAAGGAATATGTCTAGTCCTACTAAAATAGATCCTAAAGAATGTGGAATGACAATCACCCTTAATAGCAAAAAGAGTTCCCAATAGAAGAAGAAGAGTAAACAAGTCTTAGTGATGAATTAATGGAAATCCTTGCTGAAATGAAAGCTGACCGATGTGAATTTGAGATTAAAGAAAAGACAAAGATTGGTTTTATGATCAGAGGGACATTCCAAGAAGATCTTCCTAAAGAAGAAGATGAAGAAAAGGGAAGCATTACAAAATAATATAATGGAATACCTTGTAGAACTTAAAGCTAGCTGACAAAAATTCGAAGAAAGAGTTTCCTCACTTGAATATCTTAAGCATAATGCAAAATATTATTTGAGCCTATTAACATAAGAGAGTGAAGACAAGGCAAGGTTGGTTTTATAAGTGGAGTGATATTCCAAGAAAAGCTTCCAAAAGAAGAAGTCTCCATCTAAGAATGGAAAATAGAGAAGTGGCGAAAGTTACTTGAAGAAGATGACCTAGAAAACTTTGTCTAAGAAGAGGAAGAAGACGAGTACTGAGGAGGCTAAGGAAGAACTAGTAGAGGAACCAAGTAAGGAAATTATTTATGAGGTGTTGGTAGTAACCTTAAGTATAAAGGGTTCCCATTTCCTCGAAGATAAGTTGTTCAAGTTAACAAATGATTTAGGGAGTTATTTATGCCACATTTTATTAACAGTTTATCATTGAAAAGGGTATTATAGTTAATTAATTGTACTAATTTAATACATTATGTCCTTTTTATCATCTTACAACAAGTGGCTTGTTTACAGGATATGAAACTGCTTTGTGAAGAAAAGGGTGGAGTAAGCCGCTGGTTATAGATCTAGGATGACGATAAACATATAGGTTACATTGGGTTACATCGAGCTACTGAAGTTAAAGAAGCGCTGTATGAGAGGGTTGGCATTTAAAGAATCGAACAAATCCAGTATTTTACCTCCTGAAGCATGTTGGCCAAGAACACTAGCCCTTTCTCTCTGCGGGCACCAAATCTCAAGGATTGCCTTTTAGACATCCTAAACTAACCAATCTTTATTGTCTTTGTGATCTTTGATGAGATATATTTTAGAATCTACTAGACTGATATATATGCTAGAAACCAGTGATGCAACTCCTTTAAGCCTTATTAATGTAATATTCCATAAGCCTAAGAGTTAGCGAGAAGCGACTTTCTCGATGCACGAGTAGAAATAATGCGGCGTACTCTTGAGTTTCGGTATTCTTTCCCTGCATACCCCTCGGGGTCCCAAAGGTATCAAAGCCATAGGTTTAGTGTTATTGACAATGGTATACATTTATTCTTGATAAGAGTGAATAAAGAGACTAGTAAATATGAGTGAATCCATAAATAGTGACTCTGTTCATCTTCCTTCTACTCTTTATATTATTGATCTTCCTTCTAGTGTTAAGCATACTTTGTCTAATAGAATAGAAAAACTTATAGACATTACCCATCTTCTAGTAGAAAGTCGTATCCATAATAATTCTCTTCCTTTGCTTAGCCCGTATAATATATATTCTAGAGATTGTTCTTGGACTCATAGTATTCATACTAATCTCTCTATAAATTGCCTAAAAGTAAAAGAAATCATCCAGAGTTCTCTTCTTAATTTGTGTGGTTTATAAGCTACTTCTATAGAATAGTATGTAAAATTGGATATCCTAAAGGAGCATATCTCTCTTTAGAGAGAGCATAACCATATTCATCTACATGTTGGAGTAGTTCGACTTATTCTTACCCTCAACGGAAGAAAAGGAATATCTAATCTAGCCAAGATAACTCTTCTTAACACTGCCTACATAACGTACTAAAATGTTTTAATTGATACTTTATTTATGACTATAAATAATGGAAGTGTCATCCTCATCATAGTATGTGATTTCAACATTATCTGAAAGACTCCAGGTTCATATTCAAATCATTAGAGCTAAGCAAGATCCTGCAGCAATTATGGCTACTCTACATCATCAGATTAAATTGCCTTCAGAATCATACTATAGATTTGAACTTTTCAAACTCTGCTTCGGATGCCTTTTATATGTTTGTTGATCATTCCAATGATCAGACCACCATTATCTAGATCCCTAAGAAATTACCTCTGAAAGAGCTGAAAAAATTGATGCCTACATAATGGATCACAAACTATTAGAAATTGTTCCATACTCATCACAAGCACTCATTTGACACGACCACTCCTCCAATTCTTCAGACTTTTAGAGATGGATTGGTGAAATCTATCCACTCCAGGCCTATTGATGATCAACCAAGTACTTCAAACACATCTAGCCTAGTTTTGATGCTACAACCTATAATGTCTCATATAGAGGCAAAGGTCCTTGTTGAATGCAAAAACAATATAGTCGTTTTACGCTCAAAAATCGCAAGTGTACGGGTCGTGACTTGTAGTTAAAAAGTGGATATCGATCCCAGAGGGATTAATGCCCAGACATCACTTAATTTAGACAAAACTTTGTTTAAGAAAGAAAATTATTTAATAGAAATAATCTGGAAAATTAAACTAAAATTAAAAGACTAATGATAAATAACAGACAAAACCAAGATGCAGAAAATTGGAATTAAGAATTTAAAAACTAGAGATTACTTTATCCTTATTTTGTCTTCCTCCTATTTTATCAATCGAATTGTGTCTCACCTAAGATTTCTGAATGAATTAATTACCCTCTCGTAAGGTGTAATTAATTGTCCCTAATCAAATTAAATGGAATCAACTGAAGGATCTCTTATCCTACCCAATGACTCCATCAATTCAACTAGTTATTAAAATATCCTGTAGGTGATCAATTGACTTAGTCGAGATCTCTCTTCTAACTAATCAATTTACGTGTATAATCCTACACAAATAATCTTCCTCACTCTCTCGATTTGTTGCAAGATTACAAATAAAATCAACAATCATCAAAGACACTTTCATTCAATTCAATAAAATAGGAGTTTTAACAAAATAGTTCAAAAGCAATCCCTAAAACTAAATCAGCCACTCATGGTTTCCATAACATCATCAACACATAGATAATCCATCTTACAAAGATTAGAAGAAAGAAAAACACAAAAAATTAAATAAAAGAAACTTCTTCTCTTCTTTGCCAAAATCTAGTATTTTGGATGTTGATGTGTTATTTTCCCCAATCTTTATGATTATCCTTGACTTCAATCCTTCCTCAAGGCTAAAAACTTATGTTTTTCGCTCAAGGTGGCTCTCTCTACAGAAGGGTCCTCCCTCATCATGGAGGCTTAAATCTCTTTTAATAGTCTAGAAACCCTAAGTTTAATAAAGCCATGCATAATATCTCTGATTATAATTCCCATGAACGTAGGAATTGACAACAGAGAGTCTCCTCTTCTCTTCTCCTCTTTGATCTCTAGCTCAATCTCCAAGTTGTGCAATCTTCCTTCCTACATAAAAATTAATCAATTCTTACCCTAAATTAACATCAAACATAAAAGAACAACAATGGAAATCAAACTAAATGAAAACATACAAAATGAATCCTAAACTACAAAAATAATCAACAATTATGCAAGAAACACATGCCAATTACCTAGAAAAACATAGACTAATGCATATCTATCAACATCCCCACACTTAAATGTTTGCTTGTCCTCAAGAAAAATAAATATAACCAATCAATTCTATCACTTCATTTTCACAAAGATCAAAGCATACAATTCTTCAAATTTTAGCCAAAAAATATTAAGTTAATAGACATATCATGAATACTTTTTCATTGGTGTACATAAGCAAACTCAACAATTGACACCATCACTCAAAGATGAGTATAGATGCAAAATGAATTTTCCTCATAGTTTTCACTCATTTCTCTCAAGCATTTGATGGTTAGTGTTTCACTCAAACTTCCTATAGAAAACTGCACTACCATAGGCTTGCTAATATACCAATTCTCCTCTACAATGATTGCATGCATAAATAGATCAAAAGGACTTATTTAGGGGTTAGTAAAGAGGGAAAAAGGTTAATATAAGCATTCGTAAAGTAAAAAATGGATAAAACAGGATAGCAAAACATAACTTCGAGATATATGAATGTAACTAATATTCTGCAGTTATTTATACTACTCAATTGTTCTTCCTTTTCTTCCTTTTCTTGTCTTGTTCTTTTCAACACTTTTTTTTCATTTTTTTATTTTTCTTAATACATGGAAAAACTATGAATGTAAATAGCATTTTATACAATGTAATTCACAAGCAGAAGTGTACTCAACTCATCTCAGTAAACTTTTCACAACAATCCCAACTAATGTGTTACTTAATACTCAACTAAGCTTGTGAATGGGTAGGTTAATGAGGTTTAAGGTTTTAAAATTTTGGTGTTTTAAAGAAATAAAAGGTTAAGGCTCAATGGGGGTAGCAAGGGATAATCAACGGTTAGGTCATTTAAGCCAAGGGTTAAAACTAAGAAAAGGCCTTAATCATCTTTATTAAGCATGCATCCAGTAGACTCAAATTGATTCAAAGCAAGTTTTGAAAGTAATAACCTAAGGAAGTATCACTCAATAATGAAATAGAATGACTATGGATGGAGTCATATGGCTCAATCCTCACATTGGCTCAAATAAAAACTCATTATGCATCTCGACACTACCTTATTGCTCAAATGTCAATTTGTGACTAAGCTTATGTAACTAAGTACTTTTCATCACTCTATATGGTTTACTTTCTACTCAAGTAGCCTAATCCGAGTTCAAGCATACATTCAATTTAATTCCAATTAGCATAATAGAATCTCATGGTAATATCCATCATAATGATTCAAGTGCGATTCCATTGCTGACACAAAGCACATGATATGCCTAAACATGCATCCTATTTAACAAAATGTGAACAATGCAATTGAGAAAGTCAATGTCACCTCCCCTCACTTAAAGAACACATTGTCCTCAATGTGATAAATTAACCACCAAATAAAGGAAATTGACATCACACCAAACAAAAGAAATTAAACTAAACAAAAGAAATTGAAATAAACAAAAATAACATGAAACCAAACAAAAGAAAATGACATGAATTAAAAGTAAAAGGGGTAAGAAAAGCTTATTGAGATGATGGTGGTGATGGTGTTAGTGAAAGAGCTTCAAAATTGTTCCTCTGATAGAATTTGAGGAACCTCTTCTTTAATCTATGTTGCTCCTTGTGAATTTGTAGCATTTGGTTGCCAAGTTTGTTGATTTGGGAAGTCATTTGCTGTTGGTTGGAGGCCATCTGGTCGACGATTTGTTCAAATCGATCGACCTCTACTAGTGCACTTGGTTCCTCCTTCACTGCTTCTTCTTCTAGTTTAGGATTGCTCAGGATGTGGAGGGTTGGGAAGCCGCTGTATCTGTGCCCCTCTTGTTCTTTACTACAGTACACGTTTGAGGGTTTCAGAGTTTCATAGAATGGAACTCCAAAATCTCGGAGCACCTCAAATATGATATGTTAAACATATCAAATGGCGTTGTACACACATCTTCCACATTAAGGTTATAAAACAGAACTAAAGCAGTAACAACATGAGACATGCCAAAATATGAACTCTTTTTATTTACATCTCTCGCTATTGATCGAAAAATTCTAAAAGGCTTGTCAATTTTAATTTTTCAACCTATGCACCACAAAAAGAAAAGTTCTTTGGCTGAGCATTTATTACTTTTAGTTTTATTAAAAACAGTTAAACACATAAATTTGTGTAAAAGTAAATATTCGGCACTACGGATTAAAATGCATTCCTAAAGTCAAAGTTTTCTTCCCCAGTCAAAGTTTTCCAATAATCATCCAAAACTATAGTGTTTGGCAAATTAAAAAGATCACACTTGATAGTATAATCCAATTTATAAACAGTATCGAATAGCCTAAACCAGAAAACATCAATTTTAGTATTATATCGGATTGTAGTGAAAAACTCTATGGTCATCATAGGGTGAATAAGTACGTCACACCGAACAAACCTATTTCAACCTATGTTTGTAGCTAGTCGCTCTATTTTCTACCTCATTCCTATGGTTTCTAACAACTCAAAATCAAAATACATAGGAGTGACTAGTTCTCTACCTTAAGGTCGCGAAAACGTATACCTTCTTCCTCTAAGTAAATTGGAAATGGAGAACGGTAACTGCTAAATCATGCTTACCTTCACTGGAGCGGTCGGTTCAGTCAGTTTCTGAGCCATCATCTTCCTTGGTGTCATTGTAAGAAGAAAATTTCCAAAAATAAGAGAAAGATGAGTGAATTTGATTTTAAGAGAGCGAGAGCAAAATCTTACCCAAATCCTTGTGTTTGTGAATGATTAATGCACGAAAAGAGTAAAGGATTGTAAGATTAATGAAAAGAGATAAAGAAAATACTAAGAATCTAGAAGAAAATTGAAGAGTTTTAGAGAGTAGGAGGAGAATTTTTGTGCATTAGAGAGAAGGAGTGAAATTTTGAAGAATTTGTGAAAGAAGAACAAGGGGAGGAAAACTTAAATTTTCCTCTGGATGGAATTCCCATTATTCCCACGATCATGGGATTACTCTCCAGAAAGTTTCTGGAGAGAAAACCCATGATCATGGATATGGAGGAATCACTCCAATACCCACAATCATAGGATGGGGTGATTCTTCCACTTCTAAACCTTTTACCAAGCTTAGTATTAGTTCTCTATGATCCCACAAACTACAAACACATCAAATTAATATTATCAATAAGAAATTCGAAAAGAAAACAAGTTGAAATTCAAATTCAAACATGATCTTAACTGAATAAATGAAGCAAACAAATAAATAAAGAAAATCAAAAGAAAATAGTATTCCATGTTGCCTCCCATGCAGCACTTCTTTTAGTGTCGGTAGCTCGACGCTTTTCCTTAGAAACTCAGCCAAGATCAATTATAAGTGGCTTGCTTCCACCTTTTTCATTCAACATCATTTGGGTAGCCTATAAGTAAGCTACAAATTGTAAAATAATCTAAAGGATAATATGGATAACATTATGAAATCAATTAAGCTTAATAATGTCTTTTTTCTAGTGAACTGTCAATATAACAGGGAATAACAAAACTCCCTAAATCTTCCATTGAATCCAACAGTTTTTCCTGTATGTAGGTGAGTTGCTCTCTTTCTTCCTTAATCACCTTTGGCTCCTCTACTTCTTCTGCTGGAACCCCTCCCCGGGCGAGTCCACGGCCCGACGTCCTATGTGACATCTGGACCTGTGGCCCACGGGGGAGGAATTCCCCACCAGTGATACTTAAA
>JANQBM010660890.1:0-15460 GCA_025594535.1 Erythroxylum domingense | reverse complement strand
CCTTTTTTGGGGGAACATCCAGTGCCAAAGTCACTGAATGGGTAAGTCGCCAATCCCTCAAACGGACTATGTAATGTCCATCAGGAATGTCCTCCGGAAATAAGTCGCTGAAGTCTTACAACAAAGACAAAACACTAGACAGCAAAGATGGATCAAGCTCATTAATAGTTAAGAAAACATCTTTATATAAAAGTATATAAGATTCTTCAAATTTAAAGCTATCTTGATCTCACTTTTTCCAGCGTATAAAGTCACTCTCTTTTCTTCATTTTTTACTCGTTTTATATTCTCTCTCTTTTTCTTTCTTTTCGACCTCTCTCTCTGTCTTTTCTTTTGCTCTCAATTTGCATTCTTTCTCAATCCTCACTTGATCATCATAAGCTTGAATGGGTCTAAGAGGTTTCAGCATGATATTTTTACCATGGAAAGGAAAAGAATAACAATTTTTGTATCCATCATGCAAAACTTTTCTATCAAATTGCCATAGCCTACAAAGCAAAACATATCCAGCATATATAGGTGCAACATCACATAAAATCTCATCATGACACTTGCCAACAGAAAACGCAACCATCACTTGTTTTGTGACTTTAACGTCACCACAATCATTTAGTCATTACAATTTATATAGTTTATGATGTTTCAAAGTAGGCAATTTAAGCTTGTCAACAAGTAAAATGCTAGCAACATTGGTACAATTTCCACCACCTATAATCATGCTATAAACTTTACCATTAATGGGACACCTTGTATGAAAGATGTGCTCACGTTGCTCTTCTTCAAGAACTTTTGGTTGGATATTAAGAGCATGCCTAACCATAAGGGCTTCACCAACCTCAACATCACAGTCAACATCAGAAGCATCCGTCAATGGAGGCATGTCATCAAAATCATCATTGTCACTACTTTCACTAGCAACATCACCATTCTCAAGCAAAAGCATAGTTCTTTTGTTAGGGCATTGAGAAGAAATATGACCAAAACCTTGACATTTAAAATACTTAACTTTATAAGAAGGATTAGAAGAAGAAGATGGTTTGGAGTCATTTTTAGCCTTAGGATTTGGAGTAGAGAATTTAGGCTTACTTTTCTCCTTTGGCTTGATGTCTCCCTTGGATTTGAAGAAATTTTTGGACTCCTTCAAGCTTTTCTTCCAAAAACTCGATCCAGCACCAATTTGGATCTTTAATTGCTTTTCTACCATGATGGACTTATGCAACAACTCATCCATGTCAAGGAACTTTTGCAGCTCTACAATGGAAGCAATTTTAGGGCACAAACCATTAAGAAATCTTCTCATGGTAGCTTCCATGTCTTCCTCGACATTGACCCTAATCATGATGATCTCCATCTCTTGGTGGTACTCTTCAACACTCATAGATCCTTGCCTCAATCTTTGCAGCCGCTTGAACAAGTCTCGATAGTAATGACTTGGAACAAAGTGCTTTCTCATGATGGATTTCATTTCTTGCCATGTGTGGATTGGTCTTTCAAGATTTTGCCTTCTATTTACTTGCAATTGATCCCACCAAATATTAACGTAGTCACAAAATTCAACAACAATAAATTTTATCTTTTTCTCTTCACTATTTGTATTGTCACAAAATTAAAACTCAAATACATGTTCTATTTTACTCTCCCACTCTAAATACAATTTAGGATCATTTTTCCCTTGAAAAGAATGGATTTTCAATTTTATGTTGTCAAGTTCATTATGAGAAGGAGTTTGTTTGCCTCTCCTAGTATTGGGGCCTTCATCCATGGATTGCACATCTTCATCTTCTTCATGGAACGTCCTTATAGGACCTTTGGAGTTTGATATTGATTGGATTTCCAAAATTGATCTTGCACAGCCTTCATAAAGACTTAGTGATCTTGCTTATGTGATTCATCTTCTTAAGACATGTTTATGAATTGCAAAATGTCAGTGAACAACAAAAAAAACAATACGAACCTCACCACTCAACCTCACATGTATACACTCAATAGATGCCAAATAACTCGTGTATCACACAAAATTTGGCTTTTTTTATAATGCAACCACTCTTGCCTTTTACCACTCAACTTGCTTTCTACAGTATCCTTATTTAAAACAAGATAATAATAGAAGCAATAAAACCAAGTGGTAGCTAAGACTAGAATCCCAAAATAAAATTCTCACAAAATCCAAAAGGGGAAACAAGGTGTGGAAAATAAAGAAGAAGTAAAGGAGACGAATATGCAAAGGGAAGGGGACTTGAAGGGAAAGGAGGGTTCAGCAATTCTGAAGCCAAGAGAAGAAAAAACAAAACGGACATTAGCATTAAGAGTATTAGGAAAGAAAAATGATGGAAAAGTGGAAAAACTTGGAAACCAAGTAAAGGACAAATAGTATAAAGAATGAACTAAGGAAGTGATTACCTCAAGGAAAGTCAAACTTGAATCTAAAGAAAGATGAATGAGGCAAGAAATAAAATAGGAAACTAAAGGCAATACAGGAAAGTAATTGAAATAAGAAAGTGAAGTAAATAGGAAAGTAAACAAGTTCCAAGCAATAAAAGATAGGAAAGTACTTGCAATTCAAGTTCAAGCAATAGGAAAGGTGTTATCCTTATTTGATTGTAGTTTGGAAAGTAGCAAACTTGGATATTACTTCTCTAGAAATTGCAACACATACTCTGATTGTTTTCTTTTTTTTCTTTTTTTTGACGAATTTCCTTTTTTCTCTTTTTTGATGAATTTATTTTTATTTCTTTATTTCTACTTCTTTTTTCAGATAATTTGAACTTCACACAAATAAATATGGAAAAAAAATGCAAAGCAATTTTCAGAATCCGGACGCTCTTTATCGTACATGTGAAAGACTTATACAAATAAAGACTTATATAAAAACAACTTATATCTCTTCTTTTATGTATTTTTTATTTATCCACTGGGTCAGTCTGGTTGGTTCTTTGCGCCTAGTTTTGGCGTAGCAGCTATATTTCGATTCAATTCCTTTTTTTGCTAATATATGAAATATGGGATTTCATTAAGTGGATTCTTAAGAAATCAAATAAGGGTTAACTTTCCACTATTTCACTTAACTTTTGACTATTTCAGATTAAGTAGAATCAACATAAATCAAATAGATGCAAAATAAATAGAATAAGAATAAATGGAATTGGCACTTAAGGAAGACCAATCCTTCGATAAGTCATGTATTCTCAAAGAATACAAAGAAAGCAAGAATGCTTTCAATAATACTCAATACTATTTTTGAATGAAAAATCCCCTTCAAAGTATATAGAGGGTGCCTATTTATAGGAAAAATTCCTAACTTAATGTCCCAAAGAAGAATCTAAATAAAAGGAAACAAAATAAACTTAGAAAGGTATTAACTAGATGACCTTATTTCAAGGAAAACAAAAAAGGAAACTAATTAAAACATGATCTGAACATATTGGACCTTATAGATCATGTCTTTCTCCTTAGTTTAAGTGACACATGGTTGTCACATGGTATTTTAAGTGAGTTCTTCCAATTGGACTCCATGTGGGCCTTTGGACACTTCATGTTGGGCTTTAGGAGTAAGGCCATGCCTCTTGGACCTTTATGAGATGAAATCTGACTCAACAATATGGGCTCTATCTCTTGAAGGTCTTCGATAAAATAATTCAATGTTTGCTTCATTGCTTTGACACTAACTATTATCATTGGGCCTCCAACATCTTGTAATGGATCTTTAGGAATGTTAGACTTGAATGTTGGGCCTTTGATATGGGAATTTTGTTCAGCCCCTTGCCTTGCACATTCAGACTTCAAATCTGAGTAAATTTTAGCTCCTAAGCCTCCTTTTGGAAGCAAATCGTGTCCTAGGCTTTCTTGAGGCAGATCACACCATGTACTCTTCTCTTCTCTTCTTTCACGTGCCCATGGTTCTTCATCAATGCATTTAAGACTTTGGCGGTCTCATCCTTAGTCTTAAGTAAAGACACAAGGGCGAATGGCTTGTGTGAGAAAACCAACCTCAACCTATGATTGACAGGTACATTTTTCATTGTGATTTCAAAGGGAAATGCACCAATAATTGATAAACAACTTTTCATTTATCAAACATCTTACATATGTGACACAAGAAGGAGAAAATTACACCAACATTTCAAAATCTACAAAGACCCATTGCCTTTACATGTTTAACAAAATGAAATGGTGGCAATGGCTTAGTCATAGGGTCAGCCACCATTAGATCCGTAGATATGTACTCTAACTTAGTTTCTCCCTCTTATATTGTATCACTAACAAAATGATACTTCATACTAATGTGCATAGTCTTTCTATGATATTTATGGTCCTTAGTGTAAGCCAAAGCTGTCATACTATCACAATAGATAGTTATGGGCCTTTCCAAAGGCACAATTGACCCTAAGTGTTGAATAAAATTTTCAAGCCATAAGGTCTCTTACACAGTAAAGGCATTGGAAACAAATTCATCCTCCATTGTTGACAATGCTGTGAAAGTTTGTTTCTTGCTACTCCAAGAAATAACCCCATTATTTAGCATGAAGCATAGCCAGATGTAGATTTGCATGAATCACGATCACCACCCCAATTAGCATCAGCATAGCCATCCAAACCAAGATTCTCTCCTTGGTAGCATAGCTAATAGTCCTTCGTACCCTTGAGATACCTAAGGACTCTTTTCACACACTTCCAATGCTCGACTCTAGGGTTAGAAGAAAATCTTGCCAGTAACCTACTACTTAGCTAATGTTAGGTCGTGTACACAACATGGAATACATTAGACTACCAATGGCACCTAAGTATGGGACCTTTTTCATTTCTTCCTTTTCTTGAGTACTATAAGGACACAAATCTTGCCCAAGCTTGCAATCATATGCAAGTGGTGTACTCATTAGTTTTGAGTTTGTCAACTTGAAACTTCAAGAATCTTATCAATTTAAGGTTCTTGAGACAAGGCCAACATCTTGGCTTTCCTATCGCTTGGGATCTTAACACCAAGGATATAGGCAACTTCTCCCATATCCTTCACGTCAAAGGTGGAAGACAACCATCCTTTCATAGTTTTCAACAAACTCAACCCATTACTTGCTATCAATATGTCATCCATATATAGGATAATAATGGTAAATTTGGGCCCAGAAGTGTACACATAAACACAATGGTCTTCATGCATCATCACAAAACCAAAGTTTGTGATTGCATCATGAAACTTCAAGTACCACTATCCTAAAACTTGTTTAAGATCGTATATAGAATTCTTAAGTCTACATACTTTGTGCTCTCAACCTTTTCAACAAACCCCTCGGGTTGTTGAATGTAAATCTTCTCTCGCAAATCACCATTGAGAAAGGAATCTTTACATCCATTTGATGAAATCCAAGTCCAAATAAGCCACAATGGCAAGTAATAATCTGATGGAATTGAATTTCATAACAAGAGAGAAGGTATCCTTAAAATCTATACTCTCCTTCGGTGTAAATCCCTTGGCCATCAATCGGGCCTTGTACTTTTCAATAATACCATCATAATTCAATTTATCTTAAGAACCCACTTGTTCCTAATAGCCCTTCCACTAGGAGGTAATTTAGCTAAGTCCCAAACCTCATTGAGATGCATCGAATTCATCTCATCTTGCATTGCCATTAGTCACTTCTATTTGTGAACACCTTCAAGAGCTTCTTGAACATTACTTGGTTTATCAATCTCAGATGCCACAAAGTTTGCCTCACTTCCCTCCAAAATCCACCATGCTTTTGGTGGTCCAAATTGCCTATTTGAACTTCTCAAATTAGGTACGGGAGGAGGCTCATCATGATCTTGCCTTATAGCTTGATCATGTGGTTCTTGAACTCCCTCAACTCCCTCTTGAACTTGCTCATCAACAACTTCTTGTTGTTCATTAAAAATTAGGGATGCAAAAGGCACTTGAACAGACTCTTGGTCAGGAACTTCCATCACGGAAGGTGTAGTCAATGGTGCTTCCAAAACACTAGATTGATCTTGAACAAAGGTCTCAACCAACACATCTAAATCACAACATTCACCAAATTTAAGGAACTCGTCCTCAATAAAGTTGGCATTTCTTAATTCAAATACATTTCCAATCGTATGACTTACGTCCAAGAACACATACCCCTTAGAATGCTCAAAGTAACCAAATAAGGCACATTCCCTCCCTTTAGGGCCTAATTTCCAAAAGAGGGTGATCTGTAGCAAGTATATAAGCTGCACATCCTCAAGGATGTAGATAGCTTAAGTTAGGGGTTTTCTTCGACCATAACTCATATGGAGTATAATCAATAGACTTAGAGGGCACTCTATTCAAAATATGTGTTGTACTAAGCAATGCATCACCCTAATAGGCAATATCCAAGTTGGCCTTAGCCATCAGGGATTGCCTCATATCCATAAGAGTTCTATTCTTCCTTTCGGCTACTCCATTTTGTTGTGGAGTCCAAGGAAGTGTGAGCTGCCTCACAATGCCCTTTTGGACATAAAATTTCTTTAAATCATTTGACATGTCCTCGCCACCACGATCAATCCTCACTGACTTGATCTTCTTACACAATTGATTCTTCATTAAGTGTAAGTATGTTTCAAAGCACCTCAATGCTTCACACTTTTGCTTTAGTCAGAACATATGGGTAAATTGAGTACAATCGTCAATGAATATGATAAAGTATCTAAACCCAATTCTAAATACAATTCTCATTGGTCCACAAAGATTGGAGTGAACTAATTGTAAAGATTCTTGACTTCTAGTTACCTTGCCAAAAGGATTTCTTGTGACCTTACCAACAAGACATGATGGGTAACTCAGTATAGAGACCTTAGACAATGATCCAAGTAAGCCACATGTGGCCAACTTAGTTATACTTTCTTGTCTAATATGTCCCAAATGCTAATGCCAAGTCATCTTAATAGTAACCTTAGTTACATGGCAACTAGAAGTAGCAACACTCGTGTTCAATTCAAACAACCTGTTGTTTACTAGGGTGGCAATTCTGACTTGGCCCGACCCATTTTTGGCCAAACCATGTCCTAAAACGACGTCGTTTTGTCCAAAACGCCGTTATTTTGAATTTTTCTTTTAAAAATAAATGGCTCGACCTGCCCGTGACTCCACGGGCCTAGCCTGAGCCACGGACTGGTTAGCCTATAGGTAGGTCAAGCCACGAGCTAGCTGATCTTGGCCCACGGGGGCCACCATGGGAGTCAGACCCGACCTAACCCTGTCTGGCCCATTGACATGTCTATTGTTTATTAAATAAGAACACACCACTTCATTATCTTTAATAATATCCACAACTTTATTAAAGAAATTCAAGTAATATCTGAACTTTAACAAGGAATATACAGAAACCAAGTTTCTAGAAATCTTAGGTACATATACAACATCAACTAACAACAAATGTCCATTGCTCAGAGGAACTCTACAAGGATTGCATTGTTCCCCACAGAAACATGCTTTGCTCCCCTTGACAACTTCTTAAAGGCCACGAACCAAGGCTTTTCTTTGGCTATATGGTCCGTTGCTCTCGAATGTATAATCCACAAAGAATCAAATTCAGTTAAGTACATGCATGACATAACATGCATAAATGAAGTAGAAAAGGGATCATGTACCTTAGGAGTTGCTTTGCACTCATTTGCAAAGTGTCCCTTATTGCCACAACTGAAGTACTTCAACTTGGCTTTGTTGCGCTTCTTCTTGTACTTTTTCAAGGTGATGCCGTTCCCATTGTCTTGACCATCCTTCCTTTTTTTCTTCCCTTTGAACTTGTTCTTGTGGGGAAAGGAAGTTCTAGCAACATATTCCTTTGAATGGTTCTTGATGGCTATCACCTCTGTCTCTAGTAGAAGGTGCCTTGCAATGTCATCAAACGACTTGATTTGAGAGTTGTGGTGTAAATTGACCTTCATCAATTGCCACTCCTCATTAGGCAATGAACAGATTATTGCTTGAACTTGTTGCTCATTAGTAAACACATGATTAGTAGATTTGAGTTGATGAATCATGCGTGACATCCCATGTAAGTGGGCACTCATGGTGTGATCAACCCTCTTACTATAATTCTCAAACTTGAGAATCATAGCTTTTTGTTTCTCCAAAGAAACATCTCCATACTTAGTCTTGGCCGAATCCCATATGGCTTTGTCCTACTCAAGCATAGAAAAATCCACTATGAGTTCATCAACCATGGTACTCAAGAGAGTAACACGGCCACAAAATCTTTCTTTTTATATGCATCATAGCATTAGATTTTCCACCCATCGCTGGTGGCTCGTCGGAAATGGAAGAGCACATCAAGTGTATCTTGCTCAGTTAAGATGAATTGTACCTTTTGTTGTCAAATGGAGTAATTATCTCCATCAAGCTTGATGTCCTTATTTAATTCAGAAACAATATTCTTACATGCCATCTACATTGATGGAATTATCACATGTAAGTGCATTTCTACCACAACAAGACTTAATCAAGCAAGATGCATGAGAAACAAGTATTTCATGCTTAAACATAGTAAAACAAATGCATATAACATTCAATTAGAAATATTTCAATATGCTTTCATTGTTTCAAAAAACATGCTCTCAATAAAGCCTTCAATTTAGGATGGAAATTATCACACATAGAACATATAGCAACAAATGTGTTCACATGCCATTATCATGATTGCACTAAAAAATATATACGAACATATTAGTATGCCAATTTTATGATCATAAAATCATGCTTTCAATGTAAATCTCTGATACCATTTATTGATTTTAGATCATAACTCAAACAAGAAATCTCATAATTTTATAAGCATGCAAGATCCTACACATGTTACTAAGCAGGGTAGGATGATATACTAACTTGAAACGTAGCGGAATAACTCCTTATATGCTTGATGTTTTGCCTCACTTGTGGAGATCCACTATGGTTTCTCCTTCTTCTCCAACTTGTTGCGGTTGGAATGGATGGAGTAGACTGATCTCATCACAACGCACTAAGGTCAGAAGAGTTACTAACTTGTGAAAGTACCAATCCTTATGGTTCACCCACAATGCTCTTAATAAGCTTAACAAATATTTTATGGGATAGTGCTTCAACGCATGAAGACTTGAAAGAAGGGACTGTTTTCAGCTTAAAGATGAGGAGAAGAGTGTAGTATTTAGACATAGGAAAAAAATCCCTCAAAGGAACTACGAAATTTCCTTTTATAGGCCACCAAAAGATGCCTTTGAAGAGTCATGACTCTTGACCAAGGGACAAATCCTTTGGCAAAGAGTCATGTATCTTCAATTAAAGTAATGATGGTACACTTATCACATTCATTATTGTATATGAACCCCTTTTTGGCTGAATAGTCACAACCATTGTCCGAAACAACACATCCTTTCATCCAAAGTACATATACCTTGGTGAAAGGGTGTCATTTATGTTCATTATAAGGCAAGGTACATGATGAATCTTCCCCATTAGCCAAATTCATGTATCCATGTGGAGACAAAGAAGTTGCACTCTAAGTGCATGCATAGGAAGATGCATTATGGCATGCTACAGCTCATGGTGCACCCTAGTTTCCATTGTGCACTCAAGCACACTAGATTCCTTCATCTAGCACCATCAATTTTGCCCATTAAGCTTTAGTTTTCAACTCCAACTCATGCTCCTTAATTAACTCTTTTAGCTTAACTAGTGTGAACGCATTTATGGCTAGCTTCAATTCTCAAAAATCAAAGATGAGCTGGGGTAATTTCAATTAAGTCCAATTGAGTTTATCCCCAGATTTCTAGTTATTAACTAGTTTTAATGAGCTCCCAGGAGCTCACTTTAAGCTAGCTTTAGATATTTGAGTTAAGGGAATGTCATGTCAAGCCACTTATAGCTTACTTATAGCTTACATGAGCTTCATTGAGTTCCTTTGAGCTGAGGTTTAGCTCCTTACATGAAACCCAAGCATTTTCAAATATATCTTGGTGCGTCAAATGGAATTTGTAGCAATTAAGCTATAAAATTCCAACACTTGATGTGTTTGCTAGTCTTTTAGGGAAAATATTGAAGAATGAAGGATATTCAGAGGAGACTCGAACTAAAACAGAGCGCTACCATTATGTCCAATGAGTTATGATCATGATAAAAAGCCAAAAAGAGGGCCACAATCCTGACAGAAAGCCAAACAGGGGTCACGACCATAGAGACTTAAGTTTTCAAGGGGCTTTTCAGACCTTTCAAACCCAGAAAAAGCCCTAGGTTTGCTCAAAATAGAAACACTATAAATAGAAAAAAGATGGAACCCTAAAGAAGAGCCTCCAATATATCATTTTAGGAAACACTCCAAGAGGAGAGAAGAAGAAGAGAGAAGAAGAAGAGAGAAAGAGGAAGAGTGGAGAAAAAAGTAGGTCTTCACGGCTGCTACTTTCTCGAGGCGTCCCAATCTCCTTTCCACATGTATTTCTTTCATCTTTGTTTTCATTTTCTTGATTGTTAAGATGATACAAATATGTTTATGGATTTAGGTTTAATTAAGATGTTTTAACTTTCTTTTTCGATTTTACCTTGAGTTAATGTTAACCTAGTTATTTTTGTGTTATTTTGATTGGGTGTTGTCACTGATTATTGCATCTTCATGTTCCCGTAATAAATCGAGAGCGTGAGTCAAATGCAAAATAATTGGGTTAAGTTAATGAGGGTTAGGTGACCTAATAGACCACATAATTAATCTTATTGGTTATTGTACAGAGAGAGATCCCACTACGAGACCTAATAGTTTTTTAGAGAGTTTAAGAACTGATTAGGTTATTGACTGATAGTTAATCGAGAGATAACAATTTTGGTGACTCGACCTGATTAGGTTTTATTAATTAGGGCTTAGTGATTATAACTTGAGAGAAAGTAATCCACCCTGCGATAGTCTAGAACTGACATCCCAATAACACAAAAGTGATTAAGTTAGCATTGATAATAGGATAAATCCATCTCTTATAATTTGGTAAATTCGCTTGTGTGATTTCCCATTATTGAATTGTTGGTGCTCAATATTTGGTTTCGTTGAGCTAATTCTGCAAATTAATATCTGGACAATAATCAATGTTTAATTTCCTGTCCTAATGTATTTTCATTTTAATAATTTTTTAGCCTTAGATAACTAAGGATTATATTAGTCCATAACTCCTTGTGGGATCGATCCTTCACATACTGTAAATAGCAAAACTTGCCCAACATCTAACATTTATGTAGACTAAAGAAAACCCTAATCAATTTTCTAGCAATGACTTATTCCTAAAAGTAAGAACTCCCTATGATTTATGAAAGCCTTTTCAAAACTGATTCATAAAGTCAAATATAAAAAGTGGACTTTTAGGAATAACATAGTCTTCTAATTCATCCAGATAAACAACTACTTAGGCCTATTTAATGTGCGAATTAAGATGACAGGGTCGATTGATTTCTCCAAGTACAAATCAGCTTCTATCATAATCAGTCCATTAAGAGCTTCCTTCATCCTTTTAGATTTAGCTAAAGTTATTGGACCTCCACTAATGTGTAATGGATCATTAAAATATGTTGAACTAAATTGCACCATCCTTTGCATGTTCCTAGCTGGGTTTCTATCACTAAGGCATTACCAAGATTAATTACTTATTTTCATGTACAAGAAGTTGGACAAAACTTAGTATGGCAAACAAAGCTTGGAATCCTAGATAAAAGGTTGATCATCACGTATGGGTTTGAAGGAAGGCCAATCTGCATAATTAAGATGCAATAAGCAAGTGGGCTGGTTATGTTGATTTAATTAAGCCCAAATTTACCTTTTTTGTGAATAAGGCCTTATTCAAACCGGTTCCTTAATAATTTCGGGCATATCTAGATAAATCATATTACTTCCTTAATTTATGAGGTATCCAAATTCAAGAATGATTTTTATCCTAAAATTAAGGATTTTCTTTCTTATTTAGGTCTTTCCTATTTAGGTACGAATCGGAATTGGTAAGAAAATCCTTTCCTTATAGGATTAGGATATTATGTTGCCTATTTAAAAGGTCATCTAATGTATTATAGGGTTATGATTATTTTCAATAAAATTTGAGTTATTTTCCAGCAAGCTTTGCTTTTTTTGTGTTCTTAGTAGAATACAAAACTGAGTTATCAAGGGAGTAATCAACCTTTGTGACATCTTAAGATTGGAGTTTTAAGGACTTATCTTCCTTAAGGTTCTAATCAGATCATTCAACTTGTTTTCTAAAATTTTGGGCACACATAACAAATGGATCAAGAGTTCCTATAGTAGGTGGCCTAGTGGGTTCATATCATTTGGTATCAGAGCCTTATATAGAAATCAGGTTTTATCTTTTTTTGGTGTTTGTTTCCTTTGTCCTTTGTTGGAGTCCTTGTTGATTTACAATTTTAGTTCATTCTTTTATTTAAGATCTATTTTGGATTCGTTGCAATTTTGTTGTTGCTATTTTTTTAAAGTTTCAGTTCCAACTCTAGAAGAGGCAAGAAGGTCGTTTCCAAAAGGGATAACAATTTGGGCAACATAAAGATGAAGATTCTAGCCTTTCAAGGAAAGAATGATCCCGACTCTATCCAGAGTAAGAAAGAAAGGTTGAGCATGTATTTGATTGCCCTAACTTCTCCCAGAAGAAGAAAGTGAAACTTGCTGAATTAATAAATTATGCAAGTATTTGGTGGGACTAATTAGTTATAAATAAAAAGAGGAACGGTGATAGACCAATTTAGTCATGGGAAGAAATCAAGATGGTAATGGGCAAGAGATTTATATTGAGCCATTACTATAGGGATTTACATAGAAAGTTGCAAGGGATGGTTCAAGGGTCAAAAAGTGTAGAAGGCTAATACAAAGAGAAGGAGGTGGCCATGATTAGAGCAAACATAAAGGAGGGCTAAGAGACAAAGACACCAACTTAGCTTTGAAATCAAAAGGAGATGTAAAGCCAAAGGATTTGGTTGCTACTTTTAAAGGTAAATCCAAAACTAAATCTTCTTCTAAATCTCGTGATATTAAGTGCTTTAGGTGTCAAGGGCTTGGACATATTGCTTCTAAACGTCCAAACAAAAGGGCTATGTTCGTGTTTAAGAGTGATGATGTAGAGAGTGTTAGTTCAAGTGATAATGAAATGCCACCATTACAGGAATGTTCTAATGTTGATGTTGAAGGTGTATACTAAATATTCTGTCCAAGGATGAAAATGAAGGGGAGCAACATGAGTACATTTTCCATACTTGATGACACTTTAGAAATAACTTTTGAAGCATGATTACTGATAGTGATAGCTGTACTAATGTTACTAGTACTTTGTTAGTAGATAAGTTGAATTTGGATACCTTCAAGCATCCTAAACTATATAAGTTGCAATGGTTGAAAGAATGTGAAGAAATTAAGGCAGCCAAGAACATTTTAGTGTCTTTTTCTATCGGCAAATATAGAGATGAAGTTCTTTGTGATGTGGCACCAATGTATGATAGACACATTTTATTAGGTCATCTATGGCAATTTGATAAGAAGGTTAGACATGATGAATACACGTAATGTTACTCTTTTGTACTTAATAACGAAC
Source organism: Erythroxylum domingense (assembly GCA_025594535.1). NCBI lineage: Eukaryota > Viridiplantae > Streptophyta > Magnoliopsida > Malpighiales > Erythroxylaceae > Erythroxylum > Erythroxylum domingense. The sequence continues at coordinate 1,909 of JANQBM010660890.1, read as the reverse complement.
AATTGTACTAACCCCTCTTAAACCTTTGCAAGCTTATGAGGATCAGATTAGGATAGCAAGTGAGTATAAAAATGAAAGAAAATCATATTAGTGAGCAAGAGGAAAAGAAAAAGAAAGAAAATTAGTAAATTAGAGAAAAGAATGATAGTGAGGCCGAGAGGAAAAATCAAGAGAGAGATATTCAAGAAATAGAGAAAAGAAAGAAATTAAATGTAATTGCTGGAAAAAGTGAGGTTAAGAGTGCTATGTTCATAAGGTAGCCACTACTTGTACTTGTGTACAAGGATGTTTATTTTTCAACAAATGACCTTAACCTACTTTGCCTAGTGTGGTTGTTTCTTTGTTATAGGAGTTTGAGGACTTTTTTCTCAAAGAGATACCACATGGACTAGCCCCCTTTAAGAGGCATTGACCATCAAATAGATTTTATACCGAGGGCTACTATTCCTAACCAACCTACTTATAGAGCCAATCCCGAGGAAACAAAGGAGATAAAATGACAAGTTGACAACCTAGTGCAAAAGGAATTTATGTGAGAGAGTCTTAGCTTATGCTCGGTTCCCGTAATCTTAGTCCCAATAAAAGATGGAACATGGAGCATGTGTGTAAATAATCCTATCCTCCAATTAGATGATATGGTTGATGAATTGCATGGCTCATATTTGTTTTCTAAGACTTCAATTAGATGATATGCTTGATGAATTACATGGCTTATGTTTGTTTTCTAAGATTGGTTTAAAGAATGGCTACTATCAAATTCACATGAAATAAGGAAATGAATGGAAAATAGCTTTTAAAACTAAATATAGATTGTACGAGTGACAGTAATGCCCTATGGTTTAAATAATGCACCTAGTACTTTCATGAGGCTTATGAACTATGGCTTGCATGCTTTCATTGTAAAATTGGTGGTAATTTACTTTGATCATATTTTAGTTTACAATAAGAATTTAAATGATCATCTAGAACACTTTTATGCTATTTTTAGTGTTTAAAGAGAGAACCAATTGCATGATAATCTTAAAAAGTATACATTTTGCATCGATTCTAATGTGTTTCTTGGATTTGTTGTTAGTTTGCAGGGTGTTAGTGTTGATGAAGAGAAGGTAAAGGTGATATAGGACTGACCTACACCTAAGAATGCAAATGATGTGAGAAGTTTTTATGGCCTAGCAAGTTTCCATCGAAGGTTTGTTAAAGACTTTAGTTTCATTGCTGCAACTTTGAATGAACTTGTTAAAAAGAATGTTGTCTTTAAGTCAGATGAACTTGTTAAAAAGGGGGTTAGAGGAATGTTGGTCAATGGAAAGAACCTTAAGAGAACTTCTCTCTTAAAACCCTAGCCTTGGGACACCACAAAGGAAGACCACGCCTTTGACAAATCAAGTATTCTCAAAGAATACAAAAAAATAAAAAATGCTCTAAATAATACTCAATATTATTTCTAAGTCAATCTCTCTTCAAAGTACATACAAGGTGCATATTTATAGGAAAAACTTTCTAAATTAATATCCTAAGGCATAAACTAAATAAAAGGAAACAAAACAATTTAGAAAGGCTTTAATTAAATGACCTTATTTTAAGGAAAACAAAAAGAAAACTAATGAAAACATGATATGAACATATTGGACCTTATGGGGCACATGGCTGTCATATGGTATTTTACGTGAGTTCTTCCAATTGGACTCAACGTGGGCCTTTGGACACTTCATGTTCAGCTTTGAGGAGTAAGAAAATGCCTCTTGGACCTTTACGAGATGCAGTCTAACTCAACAACACGGGCTCTATCTCTTGAAGTTCTTCGATTAAACAATTCAATACTTGCTTCGTTGCTAGCTCTTATCATTGGGCCTCCAACATCTTGTAATGGATCTTTAGGAACATTAGACTTGAATGTTGGGCCTTTGAT
>JANQBM010660673.1:0-15463 GCA_025594535.1 Erythroxylum domingense | reverse complement strand
CACATAAATTTTAACTAAGTTCTAATACTTCCATCAAATCTTCAATCTTTATTCATGCCTACAAAATTAGTGACTCAGTTCTAAAAATAAATAATTAAGCAAATAATAAAAATTTCAAAAAATCAGGATCCAACACTAGATGCCTCAGGATCAGGAGTAGAATGCATCCTCGCATCTTGTGGGACAAAAGACTCATCCGTGCTACCTTAGCGAGAGCTGGATCGAGTCAAAGCTCCTCGAGTTCTCTTCCGAGGCGACATAATCACTCCTTAAATATAAAACCAACGAAAATCTTTAGTTCTTGCTCAACAGCTTCAAAGGGGTGTAAAACAATTCAAATTGTACAGAACAATTTCAATCCATGAACACAATTCAAAGCATTGCAAATCATTCATTTAAAATCCATGCATGTACACTTCATGTCTCCACCTTCCCAATTCGTGCTTCGAATACTCCTAAACTTAGTCCTAAACCTGGACCTCAACTTAGTCGCTCTGATACCACAAGTGTTGGAACCCCATCCCTTGCGAGACACATGGCCGACGTCCTAAGTGACATCTGGACACGTATCCCATAATGGTGGAGTGCCCTCACTAGGACAAACCTTAAATTGAAACTTCATCTTGACCCCCTTCTTAACATCTTGTCCCTTGACTTGTACTAGAACCTAAATTCTTAACTGTTTCTTGATCCTTGATACCCACTTCTTGTTGAAAAACCTTTATTTAATTGAATTTTGTAACTAACTTCTGCTAAACAATTGTCCAATGTATTGGCCTTAACTTCTTCTTTGTATCGTTTGTGGTTAGCCCATTATCTGAATTTGCTTATGGTCAGGGTTTCCTTTCTTCTATCTTTGACTTTCTTCGTCTGTGTTCTATCGTCTGTAGTTGACCCTTGCGTCTGTGTTCTATCGCCTGCCTTATGACGTGCCATCACAAACGATTCCTTGCATCTATGTTTCTTGCATCTGTCTTCCTTTGCGTCTGTGTGTGACATCATCACAGACGATACTCTTCCTCTCTATTTTTCCTTTGCGTCTGTGTGTGACGTCAGCACAGACGATACTCTTCCTCTTTATTTTTCCTTTGCTTCTGTGTGTGACGTCAGTATAGACGATTTCTTTCGTCTGTGCTTTTTCTTTGCTTCTACCTTACTTAATGCAAACATAAATCTTTTTAACCACCCTCATTCATTCAAATCCAAGATCAAAATACACAAACATAAACATCAACTGCTTCTCAAAGCCTCAAATTCATTTGATCATCACATGCAACGCGAACTTAACAGAGGTCATAATCATGAGTAGAACATATATATATTTCATTCATCCCTAAACAAAATATCGATTTTACAGCGCTTTAGTGGGCATTTCGAGCCCCCTTACATCATAATTCGAATTACAAGTTTCCAAAGACTAGAACTTGCTCAAATGCATCTAAAGCATTGTTTTGCATAAACCAATTTCTAAACAAAACAAAAAGCGCAAACTGCAGTGATTTGCCTTGACTCTTGACTTACACACTTTCTTGTTCTCCACCTGAATGGGACATAATTGGGAGGGGGTGAGCTTAAAGCTCGTGGGTAAAAAGTTTATCATTAAGAAACAAGCAGGACCCTTTTTGCAAAACTTACGGAATTATGCAATTTAAATTTCTCAAAACCTTACTTAGTCAAGCAAATCATGTTCAGTTATAAGTCATGCATGCATTAAGCTTAATAACACATAATCACATCAAAATGGTCTGGGATGGTCCATAAATAGAACAAACAAACACAATCCATATAATAATCATGTGAACTCGTAAACAGAACGAACTAGCACAATCCCACTTAGTAGTTTTGTGTAGTCGTAAACATGAGGGAGTCCACGAAGGAGCTCCATGTCACTAGCGGGCAGGCGGAAGAAGCCTTTAGTCTAAGTGCACTTGACATTAGAAAGGACCAAACCAAACCCACATAACATGTATTTCATGTTCTTGAATACTTGTTGTCCAAAATGGCAATTCTTGGAAACTTACTTTTCATATTCGAAAACATGATTTCATAACTTTCAACTTTTCAAAATAAACATGTTTGAATCATGCAGTAACATATTACACGTTTACAACCTAACCAAGAACAAACAAATGCATATTTTTGAAGTAATTGAAATCATTCAATTTTCTTGGTTTGAAAGAAAACATTTATGACTTATTTCTTCATCATAAAACTGTAACCCACCTTGAAATCCTTGCTTGTTTAGGTATTGGATTTACAGATGTCTTTCCTCTTACTCCTTTTGCCTCTCTTGAACCCCTCCTTGATTTCCTTCATGAAAGACATAATTCCCATGCAACGAAAATTCGGATTTGAATAACCTATAAGGCACATTCACTAAAATAGATCCTAGAATACTTAAACCTATATATTTCTTAAGCTCTTTGAACCAAAAACTCATCCAAAACTCCAAAGATTAAACATCAACTTACCTTGAACTTCACCAAACAATGAGATCCTTAACTCTAAAGAAAGCTCTTCCCTTCCTCTTTGTTTTTCTCTTCTTGAGTAACCTCAGATTCCCTCTTTTAAACTAAGAAAAATCACGAGCTAGTTTAAAGCTCTATTCTTTTAACTCCACCGAAATTCTCTTCTTCTTTCCTTCTCTTCTTCACGTTTTTGTCTTCTTATTTACAAAACAATCTTTTCCTCTTCGTATTCTACCCTTCATGAGTGTTAAAAGTCCAATTTGCCTTTCCTTTAATGCCTTAATGCTTCTAACCTTAGTAATCTACCCAAAATACCCTTATGCATTCTTAATTCTTCAATTTAACTTACACCATACTATGCTCTAACTTAATCTTAGTTCTCCCATTTATTACTTCCAGTTTCCATCAATCCTTGAAATAAATCCTCCTAAACTTGACTTAATAATTAAACTCCAATTAAAAAATGATTTATCCACAAGATCACCAAATTCATTCAATTCATGCTTACTAAAATCATTAAAAAAATTTGGGGCCCAACACTTCCCGACTTGAGTTTTTGAGAGACTTTTTGGACCTTTTAGGTACGAGAAAAGCCCTACATTTGCCCTAATTAGAAAAGACTCTAAAGAGAAAAAGAGGAGACCTGCAAAAGGGAGCCTCTTTTTTTGCCATTTAGGGAAATCTTCAAGGGAGAGAATAAGAAGAGAGAGAGAGAGAAGAGGAAAGAGGAAGCGGGTCATGCGATCCTAGTTCTTTCTCCTTTCTATCTTTATTATCGTCTAGTGAATGCATGAGATGATGATGGATTATATGATGATAGATTTGGCATTGTTGATGATGTTCTAACTTTTCCTTTGGGATTTGACCTTGATTCACTGTTAATATAGTTATTTGTGTGTTATTATGATTGGGTGTTATGATTAATTACAGTATTTGCATATTTCGGTAATAAACCAAGAGGGTAAACTGTATAAAAATGGTTAGATTGGATTAATGAGAGTTAAGTGATCCAATAGACCACGTGATTAATCATATTAGTTATTGTGCAAAGAGAGATCCCGTGTGAGACCCGGTAATTTATTAGAGAGCTTATGATCTAATTAGAGTTGTGAGTATTTTGTTAATTGAGAGATTGCAAATTCCATATTTCAATTAGAGTTTATGATTTAAGGTTTAATGATTATAACTCAAGAGAGAGTAATCCACCCTACGATTGTAATAGTCGGTTTCCAAAATTACTGAGGGTTAGAGTGTTATATTAATTAGTCACATGAATTACATCATATTAAAATGAATTTGATGCATTTAGGATATGATTTTATGATTTCATTCACATGCATAATATGAGCATACACATAGGAATTTTGATTTAGAAAAATTGCACTCAATTGACATGTTCCGGGGTACGAAAGTTTCAAAATGATTATAATATGATTGTGCATTTCTAATGTCTTGTATTTTGATTTACCAATAAAAAGAATTGATGGATTATAATTAGTAATTTAGTGTTAATTGTTACAATTGGGATTCAAGTAGTATGACAAGTTGACATATGAAAATTTAGGATGACTAAGCCTATAAAATAAGTGACATAGGGCAGTAGACTTGAGTAATAAATGACTTAGAGAATTGAGTGACAAATGGCAGAAGAACTAAGTGACATTTGGTAGCCTAAAGAGTGGACATGTAGCTGGCTTAAACACTTGACAAGTGTCCTTAAACTCACCTTACACCTACACCATACGACATAGACACTTCTAGAATCATCTTCATTGTATTTTGTTGTAACTCTCTCCTTCTTCTCCCTCTCATTGCCGAAACTCACTCCTCCCTCACATCTTAATTTTCTACTCTAAATTCTGTCCATTACCACCTCAAAACCTTTGTCAATTTCTTTAGAAAGATAGTTATATTCTGTTGTCTTCTTCTTGTCTCTGCTAAAACTCATCCTACTCCCTCATTGTTCTTGAGATGATCTTGTATACATGTAAGGGAAAGCAGGCTTGATACATTGAGGTGGCATCTGAGCCGAACAAGTAAGTGAAGTAATGATCTATTGTGGCATGTGTTAGTAGAAATTATGATGACTGATTAGAGATAGATTGAATGTGGTATTGGTGTTGAAATTGTGTTGGAAAATGATGAATGAAAGGGGTACCTTCTGTTTTGTTTTTAGATGCATGGCAACAATAGTCTATGGGCTATTATATGGATGATTTAATTTGGGATTTGAATTATAATTGATGATGAATTCATGCTAAAGATAGGTGTTATTGAAGTGTTTTCAAATCTGGAAAAGTTAGGACTGCATGTATGATGGTATAAAGTGAATAGTAATGAAACAAATAAGCAAATTTTTTGGTGAGATTTAATGTAATCAATATGGAAGCTAGACTAGCATGAAATGAAGTATCTTTAAAGGACATGAATTCTGGAAAAATTCGAGTGAAGTGATGTCTCTAAGTATGTGAAATTTGTGCAGAATTAATGGAAGAAAGATAGTGCACGATCGTAGCCCTCAGTGCACGATCGTGGTCTGTTGCATGAGCTTCTGTCACAATTATGGCATGGTCCCCCATGATTGGGGGCCTAGTTCTGGAATGTTAATTTCAACCTTGTGTACATGTTGAACCAGCTAAGGAAAAGTCACTCTAAACTGATGTATTTGGACTTAATTAAGGCCTAGAATGAACCTAGATTGTTGCTTAATTAATTGGTTAGGAGCGTGATAAGTTTAGGTTGTTAATTGATGTCATAACTTAAAGAATGTATTGTTTTGATCTCAATGTATCTAAATTTGGAAATTATGATGTGATAAAGGAATAAAGGTGTTCTTATGAATGCAAACATGATATTAAGGATATAAGTAATGTGTATTAGGCATGAATGAATGAGCATTGAAGAATATGAGGTAATTATGAATGAGAATTTGGGTAATTGTATGAATATATATTGCTAAAAAAGTTTAGTGAATGTATGATTGATGAATTTGGAGTAAATCAAGCTTACTAAAGGTATAAACCTGATTGCAAACTAGTTGTATACAAGCTATAATGTTTGAATGGTCAAGATATTTGTACAAGAATACATACCCGGAAAGTCAATTAAGTATGCATTGAAACATGACATATATATATATGCATGATTGTATATTCATATGATTAAATGAATTAGTGATTTGTTAACTATATATGTATTGCATGACGATAGACACACAAGGTGATCATCAACATCCAGACATTACTGGAACATCAAAGTAATAGCTTTTCTGGAGTGTACTGTGAGTTAACTTAGATGTGTAAACTCATTTATATGTGCTTATGTATGAATTGTATGTTTAATATGGAACGTGTGTACAACTGATTGATAAATGTCGGACTTAGATTTGAGGAGTTTGATATATGTGGCATAAGTACATATAAATGAAAGGAAATGAAAACATCGCATATGAAATGATGTATCTTATCACATGGAAATGCATGATCAGATAAAGGAGTTGTGACCAAAGTGATCAATGTGCAGAAAAGAGCTTTGAGCTTAGGATTATGAAAAAAAGCCTCAGGCTCAGATAAGGTATCCACAGTGGATACGGGCCAGAAATGATCTCTGTATTCACAACAAATACAAGATAGTAAATTGGGTTGATATGCATATGGTCATAATAAAACAAAATGAGAATGGAAACACATGTGCATTTGCATATACATCCCTACATATATCAAATGATTGAATTGAAATGAATTATTGAATTGTTTTGAAATAGTGAATTACAATTGGAGTTAATGGAGGATGTTTTGTGATATGCAATGGTAGCTTACATGATATGCTTGTGGAAGTATGATAAATTTTGATAAACTTTTTTTTGATTTGATTTGAGTGAATACATTGATGATGGTTCACTCACTAAGTTCACAAACTCATCAAAATTGGAACATTGCTTTTCAGGTTCAAGGGATTTCTAGCTACTAAGGTGTTATAATAGAAGTCTAGTACTTGCATTTTGGGGATGAGAATGACTCAAAGGTTTGGTCAACTGAATCTGAGGAGTCTAGTTAGAGTCTTTTGTATTAGCATCCCATTTCATGTTATATTTTTGGTACTGAGATTGAACTCAAAAAAATATTATGTAATGTATATGTGGATTCTGAATTGTAATGACACGTGTGACTTTTATATTTGTGAATGAAATAGGAAAAAATGAACATTTAGAATGCTTTTGATATGTTTGATTCCTTTAATGAGTTAGTTAGATTGTCTTAATGTACCATTTTCATAGAGTATGTTCTCAAATATCCTTTGGTATGTTCTAGCTTATGCTCTACGGGAGTGGTATGTTACAGTTTTGGAATTAGAGCATGGTTTGACATCCTTAGGAATATATATGAGCATTTCAACATGGCATATAGAAAGAGACCCATATAGTGATCATTATTATTGTTTGTTATAAGTCATCTGCTATAAGAGACCATGTCACAGAATTAGATGATCTTGAGTCAATAGGAGCCAATAGAGAGTCCCTTATACGCCAGTCTGAACAAATATCTTAGAGAGTTCTTAAGAGGAGAGAAAAGAGGTATGATAAACTTAGGAAGCAGGGGGCTGTAGACTTCTATGGAAGTATAGACCCTACCGAGCAAAGGGTTGGCTGGAGAGAACAGAGAGAGTATTTCATCAAATGGACTGTGAGCTTGATGAGATGTTCGACTACGCAGTTTCTTTACTTCAAAATCCAGCCTATCAGTGGTGGAAGACTGTTCCAAGTAGTTCCACCTGACCTTGTAGACTGATATAGGGGGGACTTCCTAAAGGTCTTTAAAGATAATTAAATGCCAAAGATGTATTTGGATAGGAAGATGAAGGAATTCCTTGATTTGAAACAGGGAAATCTCACAGTAGCTGAGTATGAGGTACAATTTAATGAACTATTGGGGTATGATATTGCTATGATCTTGAATGAGGAAGATAAATATAGGCAGTTTGAGGATGGATTGAATATGGAGATCAGGACAAGGTTGGCTATTACAAATCTGAATAGTTTTACTAAGCTATAAGCTGCTTCGATTTGGATTGAGCAGTTATTGAAGGATTAACAAGGAGAGTTTAGGATTAAGAGGTATGTTGAGTTTCTAGCAGACTCTGGTAGGAAATTTAGTAAACACCAGAATAGATCATCGCGATTATAGTCGAGATCGAGACACCTAGGGTTTAGACCTAGAGCCGGTTCTGATCATTTTGGTGGTGGTAAAGGTCAGGCATCTTGAGGACAGACTTATGGGGGACAAAAACAACATATTCCCAGTTGTGAATACTATGGAAAACGACATGGTGGATCATGTTGGAGGGTATCAGGAGCTTGTTTGCACAGTGGCTCCTTAGAGCATCAGATTAGAGACTGACTAACAACTTTAGGAGCACAGTTTGGAGTGCGAGGAGAATCAGTGATAGAGATGACTGTCCAACATAGCAGAGTCAGTGGAGTAAGACAGAGAGGAAAAGGTAGGGGTAAAGCTAATTCAGCAGGTCCTAGCATTAGGAATGAGGTATGGAGTAACCAACCATAGTCCCAGACCAGGATCTTTGTTATTACTAGATAGGAGGCACATAATTCCCTAGATATTGTTGCAAGTGTGTTATGTGTCTTTAATTTTGCGGCATTTGTATTGTAAGATCCTGGATCTACACATTCATTTATTACTCCACATTTAGCATCTAAATTGTATTGTGAGAGAGAGATGTTGAAATTTGGCTTAGAGGTGAGAACTCTAGTAGGTAGTACTATAATGATTGGAGAAGTATATAGAGGGTGTATTATTCGGGTTGACCAGGCTGAGTTGAAAGTCGATTTGATAGTACTGCAGTTGAAAGAGATAGACCTTATTTTAGGTATGGACTAGTTTACTATTAGGGTTGTGATGAATTTTTACACTAAGGAAGTTAGTCTTGAATCTCCTACTTAACCAAGGGTGATATTTCGAGGTGTTAGTCAAGCAGTGCTAGCCATATTGATTTCATTAATGAGCTTTTTTGGATTGATTCGAAGTGGATGTAAAGCCTATTTAGCCTATATGAATGATACTCGAGTTGAGTAGACATTAAAAGATATTTTTATTGTTAGGAATTTTCTATATGTTTTTCCCACTGAGTTATCGAGATTACCACCAAATAGGGAGACAGACTTCACCATTGACCTTATCCCAGCTACTGTTCCTATATCTATTCCTCCTTATAGGATGACACCTTTGGAAGTTAAAGAACTTAAGACTCAGTTGTAGGAGTTGTTAGGTAAAGGTTTTATCAGACCCAGTGTGTCAACTTGGGGAGTTCCAGTTTTGTTTATGAAGAAGAAGGATGGGACTTTGAGATTGTGTATTGATTATAGGCAATTAAATCAAGTGACAGTGAAGAATAAATATCCCCTACTGAGAATAGATGATTTACTCGATCAGTTATAGAGAAATCAAGTGTTTACTAAATTCAATTTAAGGTCAGGGTATTATCAATTGAAAATAGCAGAAGCTGATGCACCAAAGAGTGCATTCAGAACCAGATATGGACACTTTGAGTTTTTAGTGATGCCTTTTGGATTGACGAATACTTTGGCTACATTTATGGCATTGATGAATAAATTATTATGACCTTACTTAGATCACTTTGTTATTATATTCATAGATGATATCTTGATGTATTTGAGGAATAGAGGGGAACATTATGAGCATTTAAGGTTAATTTTACAAATAATGAGAGAGAAGCAATTGTATGCCAAATTGAGTAAGTGTGAATTTTGGCTTGATCAAATGGTGTTCTTAGGTCATATAGAGTTTGGATAGGGTATATAGGCAGACCCAAAGAAAGTTTAGGCTGTGACGAAATGGGAAGCACCTAGAAATGTGTCAGAGATTCGAAGTTTTCTTGGGCTAGCAGGTTATTATAGGAGGTTTGTTAAGGGGTTGTCATTGATCTCAGCTCCTTTGACAAAGCTTCTGAGGAAGAACGTACCTTTTTGATGGACTGATGATTATCAAAGGAGCTTTAATAAGTTAAAACATCGATTAACTATGACACTAGTGTTGACTATTCCATCTGGATCTGGAGGATATGTTGCATATAGTGATGCTTTACACCAGGGGTTAGGGTGTGTTTTAATGCAGTATGGTAGAGTGATTGCTTATGCTTCGAGACAGTTAAGACCTCATGAGTTCAATTTTCCAGTTCATGATTTAGAGCTTACTACAGTGGTGTTTGCTTTGAAAATTTGGAGACATTATTTATATGGAGAACAATTTCAGATTTTTACAGATCATCGAAATTTGAGATATCTATTCAGTCAAAAGGAACTTAATATAAGACAAAGGAGGTGGATTGAGTTATTTAAAGATTATGATTGCATGATAGAGTATCATCCAAGTAAAGCTAATGTTGTAGCTGATGCATTAAGGAAGAAATCTATTAGCAATGTAACATAAATTCAAGCATTGAAGTTACCATATCTAATTCAACTGAGAGCACTGAATGTTGAGCTAAGTTTAGGACAAAATGAAGCATTTTTAGCTAAATTGAAGCTTAGACTGGTATTACATGAAAGGATCAGAGTAGCTCAAAGCAAAGACCCAGAAGTAGTGAAGATTGTAGAGAAGTTAAAACATAATCCGAGTTCTGAGTTTAAGTTGAGAAATAATACATTGTGGTTGAGGTAAAGCAGGCTTGATACATTGAGGTGGCATTTGAGTTAAATAAGTAAGTGAAGTACTGATCTATTGGGTCATGTGTTAGCATAAATTATGATAACTGATTAGGGATAGATTGAATGTGGTATTAATGTTGAAATTGTGCTGGAAAATGATGAATAAAAGGGGTACCTTCTGTTATGTTTTTAGATGCTTGACAATAGTAGTTTATGGGTTGTTAAATGAATGATTCAAGTTAGGATTTAAAGTATAATTGATGATGAATTCATGCTAAAGATAGAAATATTGAAGTGTTTTCAAATCTGGAAAAGTTAGGATTGCATGTAAGATGGTATAAAATGAATGGTAATGAAACAAATGAGCAGATTTTTTGTGAGATTTAATGTAATCAATATGGAAGCTAGACTAGTATGAAATGAAGTAACTTTAAAGGATAAGAATTTTGGAAAAATTCAAGTGGTAGTGATGTCTCTAAGCATGTGAAATTTATGCATAATTGAGGGAAGAAAGACTGCACGATCGTAGCCCTCAGTGCACAATCGTGGCCTGTTGGACGAGCTTCTGTCACGATTGTGGCATGGTACCCCCACGATTGGGCGTTAGTTCTGGAATGTTAATTTCAACCTTGGTTACATGTTGAACCAACAAAGGAAAAGTCACCTTAAATTAGTGTATTTGGACTTAATTAAGGATTAGAATGAACCTAGATTGTTGCTTGACTAATTGGTTAAGAGCTTGATAAGTTTAGGTTGTTAATTGATGTCATAACTTAAAGAATGTACTGTTTTGATGTCAATGTAATCAAATCTGGAAATTATGATGTGATAAAGGAATAAAGGTGTTCTTATGAATGAAAACATGATCTTAAGGATATGAGTAACATGTATTAGGCATGAATGAATGAGCATTAAAGAACATGAGGTAATTATGAATGAGAATTTGGGTAATTGTATGAATGTATATTGTTATAAACGTTTGGTGAATGTATGATTGATGAATTTGGAGTAAATCAAGCTCACTTAAGGTATAACCTGATTACAAACTAGTTGTATACAAGTTATAATGTTTGAATGGTCAAGATATTTGTATAAGAATACATACGCGGAAAGTCAATTGAGCATGCATTGAAACATGACACATATACCTATGCATGATTATATATTCATATGATTAAATAAATTAGTGATCTGTGAACTATGTGTGTATTGCATGATGATAGACACGCAAGGTGATCGTTAACATCCAGACATTGCTGGAACATCGAGGCAATAACTTTTCTGGAGCGTATTGTGAGTTAACTTTGATATGTAAACTCATTTATATGTGCTTTTGTATGAATTGTATGTTTAATATGGAACGTGTGTACAACTGATTGATAAATGCCAGACTTAGATCTGAGGAGTTTGATAAATGTGGCATGAGTACATAGAAATGAAAGGAAATGAAAACATAGCACATGAAATGATGCATCTCATCACATTGAAATGCATGATCAGATAAAGGAGTTATGACCAAAGTGACCGATGTGCAGAAAAGAACTTTGAGCTTAAGATTATGAAAAAGAGCTTCAGGCTTAGATAACATGGACTCGGTATCTACAGTGGATACAGGCCAGAAATGATCTCGGTATCCACAATGGATATAGGACAGTAAACTTGGTTGATAGGCACTTGGTCACGACAAAACCAAATGAGAATGGAAACACATGTGCATTTGCATATACATCCCTACATCTATCAAATGATTGAATTGAAATGAATTATAGAATTGTTTTGAAATAGTGAATTACAGTTAAGGTTAATGGAGGATGTGCTGTGATATGCAATGCTATCTTACATGATATGCTTGCGGAAGTATGATAAACTTTGATATACTTGTTTTTTTATCTGACTTGAGTGAATAGATCAATGATGGTTCACTCACTGAGTTCGCAAACTAATTAAAATTGTAACGTTATTTTTCAGGTTCAAGGGAGTTGTAGCTACTGAGGTGATATAGTAGAAGTTTAGTACTTACATTTTGGGGAAGAGAATGGCTCAAAGGTCTGATCAGCTAAATCTGAGGAGTCTAGATAGAGTATTATGTACTAGCATCCCATTTCATGGTATATTTTTGGTACTGAGATTAAACTAAAAAAAATATTGCGTAATGTATATGTGGATTATGAATTGTAATGAAACATGTGACTTTTATGTTTGTGAATGAAATAGGAAGAAATGAACATTTAGAATGCTTATGATATATTTGACGCCTTTAATGAGTTAGTTTGATTGTCCTAATGTACCATTTTCATAGAGTATGTTCTCCAATATCCTCTGGAATGTTTGGGCTTATGCTCCATGGGAGTGGTATGTTACAACGATAGTCTAAAATTGAAACCATAATAACGCATAATTGACTATATTAGCATTGGTGATAAGAAAATCCACTCTCTTATAATTTGGTAACTCTTCTTAGTTAATTCCCTTTGTGACTTTTGTATTGCTCAATTTCAATTTCTTTTGCATTGAACTTGCGAGTTAAATTTTAGATAATCACTTTCCTACATTTACTTTTCTTTGTAATTTTTATTTTCAATTTATCAAATTTTTTAGCCTTAGATAACGTAGGATTAGATTAATTCACACTTCTTTGTGGGATCGACCCTTCACATACTACAAATCATGGCTCGTGCGCTTGCGGTATTTTGAAGGCTATAAATTTTAAAGTTTGCAAACTGATCAATAAAGATATAAAACAAAAGGTTATAATCCTCTATTTTACAACAAAGTTTGGCATCTACTCAAGCCATCGGTAATTGCTGTAATAACTGAATTCTTTAACAATGGGAAGCTACTGACTAAATTTAATAGCACATTTATAACGTTGGTACCCAAAGCTAGTGAGCATGTCACTTATTCTGATTTTAGGACAAATGTATATTAGTGTACAAAATCATTTCTAAGGTATTAGCCTACAAATTGAAGAAAGTATTAGTGAATTATATTGACTTAGCTCAAAGTACATTCATTCCTGGGTGAGTTATGGGGGATAATATACTTCTATTATAGGAACTTGTTAAATCTTAGGGGTCTAGAAGAGGAAGAAAGAATTGCTCCCTCAAAGTAGATCTGAAAAAAGCTTTCGTGTATATGTGGATTATGAATTTTAATGACACATGTGAATTTTATGTTTGTGAATGAAATAGGAAGCAATGAACATTTAGAATGCTTATGATATATTTGATGCCTTTAGTGAGTTAGTTTGATTATCCTAATGTACCCTTTTCATAGAGTATGTTCTCAAATATCCTTTGGTATGTTCGGGCTTATGCTTCATGGGAGTGGTATGTTACAATGATAGTCTAGAACCGACACCACAATAACGCATAATTGACTATATTAGCATTGATGGTAGGGAAATCCCCTCTCTCATAATTTGGTAACTCTTCTTAGTTAATTCCCTTTGTGAATTTTGTGTTGCTCAATTTCAATTTCTTTTGTATTAAACGTGCGAGTTAAATTCTAGATAATCACTTTCCCACATTTACTTTTCTTTGTAATTTTTATTTTCAATTTATCAATTTTCTTAGCCTTAGATAACGCATGATTAGATTAATTCACACTTCCTGGTGGGATCGACCCTTCATGTACTACAAATCACGACTCGTTCACTTATATTATTTTGAAGGATATAAATTATAAAGCTTGCAAACCGATCAATAAAGATCTAAAACAAAAAGTGATAATTCTCTATTTTACAACAAAGTTTGGCATCTACTCAGGAAATCGGTAATAACTACAATAACTGAGTTCTTCATCAATGGGAAGCTATTGACTGAATTGAATAGCACATTTATAACGTTGGTACCCAAAGCTGGTGAGTATGTCACTTATTCTAATTTTAGGTCAATTGTATATTAGAGTACAAAATCATTTCTAAAGTATTAGCCCACAGACTGAAGAAAGTATTGGTGAATTATATTGACTTGTCTCAAGGTGCATTCATTCCTGGGCGAGTTATGGGGGATGATATACTTATATTATAGGAATTTTCTAAATCTTACGGGCTAGAAGAGGAAGAAAGAATTGCTTCCTCAAAGTAGATTTGAAAAAAGCTTTCGTCAATGTTGACTGGTAGTTCATTTTAAACACTCTTCTGATCTTGGATTTTCCTCAAACCTTCATACAATGGGTATTTGAATGTGTTACAACTCCTACCTTCAAAATCTTGGTGAATGGCCAAACTAGTAAGCACTTTAAGAGTTCTAAGGTAATCAAACAAGGTGATCCCTTATCAATGTATCTCTTCACCCTAGTTATGGAGGTTTTTTAAAAACTCTCAAACTAGTAATTGAGCGAATTAAAGCTTTTAAATATCACTCCAAGTGTAAAAACCAAAGGATCATAAACCTAAGCTTTGCAGATGATCTTGTTCTGCTCTCTAAGGCTAATCATATATCAGTTTCAACACTAATGGCAGCCCTTAAAATCTTTAGCAATCCCTCAGGATTGGAGGTTAATTGTGCAAAAAGTAGCTTCTTATTATCTAAATCAACTTTGGGATGTGAACCAACTATTAATCATATCACTGGCTTCATATTTCAACCCCTCCCAATGGTTTACCTTAGAATTCCAATTTCAAGCTCTAATCCGACTCTTACTGATTTTTCCCTACTTGTGGAAAGAAAGATTGCCAATTGTTGATAAGTTCAAGAGTTTTCTTTATATACCTAACAGATTCACCCTCTGTCAGAAGGATGAGGAAAGCCATGACCATTTATTCTTCCAATGTGAGTATGTTAATCCTAGTTGGAAGATAATTTTGTATAAATGTTAAATGGTGAATGTGCCCAGTAGTTGGAACTCTTTTAAAGCTTAGTGTGGCCACTTTGTAGATCTTGAAGATCTTACCAAGTGGTGTTTTTGCATTGCACTCTCTTTTCTTGTCAAAGCTATCTGGGATGAGAGGAATCTTTGAATATTTCAAAGCAAGATCTTAACTAAGGAACAATTCCACAACAATATGTGCCTGCAAATTAGAAGGTATATTGGCTTACACAAGCTTAGTTTCCAAAACCAAGATTATTTGTAACACCCCACTCTCACAAAACCCGAACCCGACATCGATGGTGATATCCGAGTTCGTGCCCCGTGAGGGTGGCATGTTATAACACTCGATCATTCAACTTTAAGTACAATTTTTTTTAAAACCACAATATAAAGTGAGAAAATTAATAACCAAATAGGGCCCGCTCTATTCGCAAACTTTTTCAAACATAACAATACAATCAACAGAGTTTTCAATAGCCATTTGGGCCCATTACAAATA
>JANQBM010660459.1:0-36789 GCA_025594535.1 Erythroxylum domingense | reverse complement strand
ATACTGAGTTTTAAATTGATAAGTGATGTGACACGCCACTCTCGTGGGGCACGGACTCGGGTATCACTGTCGATATCGGGTTCGGGTTCGGCGGGAGTGGGGTGTTACAATGGCACTGCCCTACTGCTGCTTTCAACTCCTCTTGGTCCTTCCCTGCTCCTCTCCTGGCTGAACCCATCCATCATTCAAACTAGGCCATCGAACTTTTCCTGCATCTCCATAAAACGCTGGTCTACATGTTGATATAAGGCTATCAGCTCTGGAGTGGAATTATTGGCATCGTCCATAGTGACTGGCTATTATACCAAGTTAGTAAGGGCCTTACTGTATGATCTTGTCACTAGACGATTAAGAGGGAAATCCACCTTCCTTCCATTGTTGGTATTCTTCCCTTTGGAGGAAGAACTGATGTTGAATGAAGGGTAGCTAGCTCTTGACAGAGCTAGCTGAATAAGTTGCAGCTAAAGTAACTACTATTTTTTTTAATGATTTCGATCCCGTTACTCATTGATAATTTTGCTATTATATAGGCAGAAAAGGAAAATAACAATCCATTTAACTAGGACTCCTATCATAGTAAAACTCTACTAAGAAACAAACAATTCATCCAACTAGAACTCTTATTATAGTATAACTCTATTAAGAAACAAAAACCAGAAAGGATCTTTCAAAAGCTAACTATCCTTATCCAAATACTATCCTAATCTAATCTTCTATTATTTCTCTTGTCTAACTAAATTCTCTAGCTTTTTTTAGCTTATTAGCCGTTACTCAACTTCTTCCCTCTCCTTTGATAAGTTCTACCTACAAAAGCATCCTTATCAGCATCTCTCAAAAAAATATTTGACTAAACGGTGTATCATCTTTGAAAAGTTTTTTGACAAGACATCAAACAGGTACTAATTTCGTTTAGCGTGTCCAATTTAGAATTTTAGTGAGTTTAATGTAGCTTGGAGCAAGTCAACATTGTTAGATATATGTTCAAAGTCATATTTTTTAAAAATAAAGTTTTTGATAAAATTTAAAATTTTCATAATTTTCTGTTGAGTAGTCTTGGAAAGCATTACTAACTTGTCAAAATTGATGATAGAATTCTTTAGTTATAAACTATAAACTTATGTGTTTCGTTGTTCTTAACCTAATTTTGCAATTGTAATTGTTAATAAAAATTGTTTAAATTGAACTAAATGAATTTGTGCCAATGCCATGTTATGAATATAAAATATAAGAGAATTAATAAATTGTTTTACACTAAAAATAACATTGAGAGCAATGTTACAAGTTAAAGCTTATTAAATCATAAGCTCTCGCATAGTCCTTTTTAAACTTAGTTATAGGTTATGCACCATTTATATTTCAATAGCTTTTTGTCAAAGATTTTATGGTAGGGCATCCTTGACAGGTTGGGGGCTATACGTCCTTTTAATGGATTGAAATTTATTGTTTCATGGATACACCTATAGAATTTATGCAAGGATGATTCCTAATTCCTTCATATGGATATTGGACGTACATTTTATAACCTTTGGAGGGAAAGATAACAAATAGTCTTGGTTATTATAAGGAATTCTCCTCACTTGCCTTCGATAACACTATTCTTGCACTTAAGGATCATTATACTTAAATGTAGGAGTTTTAGGGATCAATGCTAAAAGCTTTGTTTTCTTTTGTTTCTTGTCAGCTAATTGCTTTTTGTAATAAAAACTTTATACCCTTTTCACTTTTGCCTTATTTTAATACAATTATATAACTTTCAAAAGTGAGTTTTCTATTTTTTTTTTCAAGTGTGGAAATTATTTCTTTATATTTACCCTTAAAATAAGATAAATAAAAATAAAAAGGAAATATGAAAACTTACTTAAAGAAAATAATAAAAATTAATAATACAAAAAACTCAGTGAGAGTTTTAGTGTAAGAGGGTCTCCACTCTCTCAAGGATTCCCGACCAACTCGTCATTTTCTTTCCAAACCTTTTAGCTAGTGACCATTGGTTCTTTCCTCTTTTAATTCGCTTTGTTCCCGCCATCTTTTTAAAAGATTGCTTCTTTTCTTTTCTTTTTTTTAGTATAGAGCTAGTCTCTTTATCAACAATCTTTAATTACTCCCTCCCTTCTTCTCCAATTATCATTAATTTAAATATCTCCTGTCCTTCTTCCTCCTTCATTCCTACTCTTGGTCTTGATTTCCTTCCGTTACTCTCCTTGAAGTACTACCAATTTCTGTTCCTTCTGCAGATTTCCCTTCTTCATCCAATATTCCCCTTACTATCCTGTCCTACAAACTTACCTCCTCTCTCTTTGAAAGTATTGGAAATCTCCTTATTTGAAATCCTTTACCCTATCCTCAGGTTCCTTCCTCTCCCTTAACTATTCCCGTCTTGAAATTTCAAAATGATACTGTCTCTCTCCTTACTCCCAACTTCTCCACAGCTCCCTTAACCTCTATTAAAACTTTCTCCTTTACCTCTCCTCCTAAGGTTTTGGAATTTGATAGTAAGTAATAGAGAAATTTCTATAAAGTTGAAACTAATCTCTAAGGTCATAGATTCCCTAATCATCTCCCCTCTTATTGATGTATTGCAAGATAAATTAGCTAAGTGGAAAACAACCTTAGTGGAAAATTTTCTTGATAAAAGATCTTGTTTTTCTTCAATCAAAGTTTGGGCTAAAGCACTATAGGCTAAAAGTGGACTAGAGTAGATCTCCATAACTTAGGAATATTACTTCCTATTTAAATTCAAAGATATAGCTAGAATGACAATGGTGATAGAGTCGGGTCCATAACATTACAGAGGGAAACCAAAGTTTTTAAGGAAATGGGGTTCAGGTACGAGCCTTGATAAAACCTCTCCACGATCTATGTCTCTTGGGATATGTTTTCATAACATCCTATTAGAGTATTGAAAAATTATGGGGATGAGTTATTTGGAAAATGCAACAGGAAAACCATAAAGGTTGGACGATTAAATAACAGTAATGGGAAGAATAATATTTGTAAAGATGTGTGTCAAAGTTGATAGATATGAAAAGCTACCTGAATCCTTATTAATTCATACATTAGGGGATGAAGGATAACTCAAAACAACTTAAATCTTAATTACATACCCCCCAAAACTAGATCAACTATTGATGCAAAAAATTTGGAAGCTAAAAATTAGCACCCTCACTTTAATCCCCAACTCAAACAACAACTCTTCCTATACTTAAACTTAAAATTTCCTTCCAATTCTAATACTAAGCCTATAACTCAAAAAACTCTGCTCTGTTCTCCTACTGCATAAAACAATTACAAAATAGACTTCTCTTAAAACATACCAGTCTAAACCAACATTTAAAGTAGCAAACTAGAAAGCACAAACTCTGAAATCCCATCTCTAATCACTAACATTATAATTCCCCCTCTTTTGAACCTAAAAATCCAAACATTAATAAAGCAAGAATAATGGAGACAAAATCTGATGAACTGCACAAACATGAAACAAAATAAAAGGAAATAAGTTTTATGAAAAGTTCAAGAAGGAAATTGAGAAAAAAATAAAAAGATAAAGGCCTACTAAGCCCTTCTACAATGTGATTATATCTATGAATACAAAGGTTTGAATTGTCCTAAGAAACAATATGCAATGAGAGATTTCGTTAAAGAGAAAAATCCTTTTTAATAGGCTCACTCTAAACAAATATCAAGGAACTAGTATTGAATAAAGGTTTATGGTATTTAGGAGATTAGTTGATAACACTCTAAAATCATGCATACCTTGACACAAAACAATTACATAATTACTTGCTTATAGAAGTGTACTCATTACTACTTCAAAAGAAGATACAAATAACTTTTATCTATAATGCAAATCATGCTTTCCAAAAAATAACCTTTAGAAAGAAATCAAAGAGTTAGTTATAATCATTAATGATCCATAGATTGCCCTAAAAGACTTCAACTTTATTCTTCATCCTTGGGAAGTTTAAAGACTAGTAAACAATGGAAGAAAGGTAGATAAGGATCTTACATACTGCTTACGTAATTTTAGGACTATTGGACCATACATACATGGAAAGTTATTTACCTGGTCTAATAAGAAATAAGGTAACTCCCACATAAAAAAAAATTAGATAGGGGATAATTAAAGTTAGATTGGATGGCAAAGATTTAGAGCACAATTTCTTGGTTTAACAATCCTAGATTCTGATTTCACTCTCCACTAAAAATTAGAATGGATTAAAATGTAAGAAAGTTAAAAACCCCTTTTAGGTTCTTTAATTTTCTAACTAATTTGGAAAGGTACAAGAATATCATCAATAAAGGTTTAAATACTCTTATTAAAGGATTTGGCTTCATCAAACTAGTTTTCGGATTGAAGATCATTAAAGATAACTTAAAGAAGCTACATAAGCAACACTTTAAAAGTGATATCCTCATAGAAGTGGATGAATTCAGAAGTGAGCTAAATGAGTTATAGAATTTGTTATATAATGATCATTGGTAATCAAGACCTAAGAAAGAAGGAGAAAACAAAATTGATTTCTTACCTCTCTTAGAAGCTTACAACTAGCTTTAAAGCAAAAAGCTATAGCCATTTGGCTAAAAAGGGAGATTCAAACACTGCATATTTTTATAGATGCTCCAAAATAGAAGAAATCTTAACAAAATCTCATAATTCTTAGATTCAATAAGAATTCCTTGTTTTTACTGGGACAAACTAGTTGGCATTTAATTAGTTTGAATCTTTCCTAATATTTGAATGCTCCACCATAAGTTCACTCTCTCAACTTTTAAAGTTCATTTCATCCTTTTTGAACCAAACTTAGATAGATTTCCTTATTACTCATATAACCAACATAAAAATTAAAAAAAAAACTCTTTTCAATTTCAATCCAAATAATTCTTTAGGTGCTATGGATTTAATGTATATTTCTTTCAAAGGACCTAAAACTTATTGGAGCTCCATGTTTATAGTTTCGTTAAAGAACTCTTTAACTCAGACTCTCTTCTCAAATAATTAAATAAGAAAATCCTTTACCTAATCTTTAAAGTTTCCAACCCTTCTTTCATTTAATATTTTAAATCAATCTCTTATTGTAACCTTCTTTGTAAAATCATCTCCACAATCTTTGCCTTGATACTTAAGCCTTTGATCAAATTTCTAATCAATTTTTTAGTCTATTTTTATTTCAGGAAGGAATATTAGAGATAATATGCTGATAGCTGAAGAAATGTTCAAGGATTACCACTCAACAAATCCATTGAGAGTTTCTTTATAAAGATTGACTTTGCCAAAGTTTTAGATTATCTTAATTGGATATTCATGCTTCACACATTATAGGTTTTTAGATTTTGGTATAATTTCACAAATTGTGTATACTAATGCATTTCTACCCCTTTTTTCATTGTTTTGATAAATGGAGATGCCACTCAAATATTCAAAGGGAAAAAAAGGTTAGAAAAAGAGATCTTTTATCTCTTTATATTTTTGGTCTAGCTATAGAGGTCCTAACAAGAATGATAGATTTCAATATAGCTCATGGGAAGCACTTCATATAACACTATAAATGCAAAAGAATCAAGTTTTTCAAATTTTCATTTGTTAATGACTTGTTACTTTTATGTGGGGTTGGTTTAGAATCAACTTAATTATTACTAGAATGCTTGGAAAACCTTACAGGGATGGTTGGTCTGGTAATTAATATGGGTAAGAGTTAGATTCTTATATCCTGAACTTCAAATCATATGGAACAGTCACTAACATATGACTTAGGAATTCAATTACTCTTAAATATCTAAGTTTACCAATATCAACATCCATATTGCCATATAAAGACTGTAAACCAATGTATGATACTATCATAAATAGAACTTGTAGTTAGATGTTAAGGAAGGTATCTTATATTGGAAGAATTCAATTAATAAATTTAATTCTTAACAACAAGTAAATTTATTAGAGCTCTTATATAGCTTTGATAGCTAAGATTATCAAAGACATAGAAAGTGTCTTCAAGAATTTTTTATAGAGTGGGATATAAACTAACGAATGGAGTCCTAAGGTTAAATGGAGAGACATTTGTATACAAAAAGCATAAGGAGGTATAAGAATCAAGTTAATGAGAGTGGCTAATAATGTCATAGTGTCAAAGAGAATATGGGGCGTATTTAATGAGAAAAGACACTTTAGGTTAAATAAGGAATACATTATAGATTCCAATTTTTGGATAATGAAGCCTCTCTCTAACTTATCTTCAGTTGCAAAATTCTTCTTAAATTTAGAGGAAGTAGTAAGAGGGAAATGAAGCATTTAATAGGCAATAGAGAAGAAACTAGTTTCTTATTTGAAAATTGGACATAATTAGGACCTTTATACCTACTTTCTTCTTATAACTCATTGTAACACATCCTCCCATCTAATGTAAGAGTTAGTTCAATGATCTAGGAAAATCATTGGTTCTACCCTTTAAGAAGATTAAACACTCTTTTACCTAATTTTCCTAACTACATGTCTAATTAGAATAAAGAAAATAGGATCAGATAGCTTAAAGGTCCTTTTAAAAGATTCACTACTACCTCACATGCAACTTTGTTCACTCACATGAATCAGGAGGAAAGATGGCACAAAATGATTTGGTTCAAACACCAAGTTCCTAAAAATTATTTCATCATATAGTTAGCCATCAAAAATAGGCTTTTCATACTGAATAAAATGAATTAGATATGAACTAATCTCTGTATTTTTTGTCACTTTTGTCCTAAAATTAGAGACCATATACTCTTCACTTGCAATTATCTCTTCGTCATTTAGAGAATCATAATACAAAACCTTAACTTGCAGTATAATCCCATATCTATGAAAGAAAATATTGATCGAGCATTAAATCTGAAACTCAACAACCTCAGTGATTAAACTATAGTCAAATTGAGCATAAGTCATCTTATTTATGAAATTTGGAGGGAGAGAAACTATAGAAGGTTTCAAAATATAAAGCAAGAGGTGTAGACACTCAGACTGTATATTGTTCTAGGCATAATAAAAATAATAATAGTCAAGAAATTACATCTTAGCTATTGCTCCATATTTATAATAAGTTCAAACCTTAACTAACTTGAGGAAATCAAAGTATTATTTTTATAGGCTCAAACATAAAGTCACTAGTAGTAATGAAACCAAGAAAAAGGAACATGCATAGATGGGATTGTAAAAATGGCAAAATTACTTGCTTTATGAAGACGAAGCAAGTATAAAGGAAACAAATGTAGAAGAGAGTTCTAATTGGACATTTCATTAGAGGATTGAGGAAACCAACATTCCATTAAAGTATTGGGCAAGAATTGATGGAGAAGCACGTGAAACTTAGAGGTTTCATAACTCAATTGTGTTGAACTAGAAAATGGAAAAACACAAATTGGAAAGCAATATGCAAGTAAATAGTCTGACATTTGACCAAATGCCTATTTAGTAACAATGTAAAAATCTTGCTCAGTATCCTTTTTGTAAAAAGCTCTGTTTGTAATTAATTAGCACAAACTTCTAAAATAAGAATTGATGTTTATATCAACATTTTTAATGAATCTCGTACCTTATTGAAAATATATTTTTCAATTTCTAAAAGTAATGAATAATACAACTAACACTCAAGTTAAATGCAAAAGTCTAATGATATGTCAATTCCTTTCACTAGGCCTTTATGATCATATAGCCTGTGCAATGGCATTGAGTTTCAATTGTTAAGTATGTTTGCAAACTTTGCAAGACCTCCTCAGTACACTATTGGTTTACAAAATGTCACCAACTACAATTTGAGAAGTGAAGTTTTGATCTAAAATTTTTAATGAGATCTTTGACTCCCATCCTTGTCATTGTTCCATTCCTTTCATCTACACCTCTTGTTATGTTGTGTTGCTTATCTTTAAAACTTTATTCAATATCAATAATTTGTGAGTTTCATGAAAACTTGAAACTCCAAATTATAAATGGAAGAAGCATGATTCTTTTTAATTTGATCGAATTTAGCTTCCATCTTCTTTTGGTTCTCATCTTGGCTCACAAATTTGGAACTCAAAACATCTATTAGTTTACCTAACTTGATTCCAAAGAACTGAGTCTATCTTACTGAAATCCTAGCTAACCTTGAGATAACTTTTGAGATCTCAAGTCAAAGGATCACTTATACAATCATCATAATAAGAATTTCAACAAACATAAAAGTAATGTTCTAAATAGATTTCTCATATGGAGTCAGTTCTGTCAACTTGTTTCTAATAAGCACCCACATATTTGTTTAAAGATCTCCATACTTTATTGTATTAGATTGAATACTTCTTTCATTAAAAAAAATATAACATGTGTTATTTTTTTTACATTCTATCAATATCTAGTCTTAATAAAACAATAACTAGGAACATTTTATGGATAATTCATAAATATAACATAAATATCATAATTATAATCTCATCATAATTTCATTTGTCATATATATTTATCACAAGAAGTTTATCATATATAGTTGAATATATAGAAGATAAATAATGTCTTTAAATAACAATACCACTAAACTACAACTTTTACAAAACTAATACCTATCAAACATATCTTGGTTTACGCCCTACAACCATATAAGTATTAGTTTTATGAAACTTTATTATTGTCCTTTGACTCAATTGCTTTTTTTTTACATTACATCAGGGAAGTAAAAGAATTTTGTAGAGATATATGTTTAATATGGTAATTTACACTTACAAGCTTTTTTTTCCCCCCTCGGATGGGATGTGAAAAATTGTTTTACTCCATCGAGCCAAGTTTATTACTTAATTCTATATATATATTCTTTTATTTTTGGTATTCATTTTGTTAACTTGGTTTATTTATTTGAACAATCATAGGTTTTGTTTCAATCATATTAACAAGAGGAAAGACTTGGAATGTTGAAAGTGGAATATTATATGGAATTATATGGAACATGGTAAAAGGAAAGGACATAGAACACAATAATTAATTCAATATATACTGAAAACTCCAATTATCCCATCCCATAATTGCACAAGTGATTTGAGTTACATTTTTTACGCTGTTTGAAGAAATGGTTGTGCATAATTATTGAGGCAGGCGACATGAAATAGTGAATGGTATTTGTTTCTTAGAATTCAACCTCAGAAGGAAGGAAACCCATTTCCTCAAGAACTTTGGTGCAGTCAGGGTGTGGTTCCTTAGTCATGAACCCAATAGGATTGGCATAGCGGCTCTTCCCGACCATTCCTACATTTCTTGTTATGAGTATTCAAGCAGGAACATCCCCTTTGAATTGCTAGTTGCAGTCAAGCCTCGAGCTTTTCACTGCCTTAACCTCGAAGATTTCGTCCTCATGGTCTCCGCTCACTGGCAAATGATATGCCCCTGTGCTGTCCGTCAATCCTTCAATTTCGTATGTCATTGTTCCATTGATGTGTGCTCAGCATTCCAGATGAACCTTCGCACCTGTATGTACACACATTGAAGAGAAACATGATATTTTAGGTTATGGTTTTTTGTGACTATCTACATTTGATAATGACATTGAAAGGTATATATATATGAGCTGTGTGAGACTGGTCTCAAATTCGACACGGAAACTATCACAGTAGACTTTGCCTTCAACCATCATCATTCTAGCATATGCATAATCGAGGATTGAAGAGAAGCAAAGGGTTAGAGTAAGGGATACGACAAGGTAACTCTTCTCCATCTTTGTTCAGAGTTAAATGTTTTTCCCTGGACTTCTCTTGGCATTGAAATAGTTTGGTTGCATTAAAAATCAATCAAATAGGAAGAGATGGTTTTAAATTAGTTTGCTTCCAGTGGTAGACATTTGAATATTTCTATATTAAGACATTTAAGAGGGAGAGGCTGTTACATTTTACTCCAATTGCAAGGTATGAGACTTGGATCCCACATCGATTAAATACAAAGTTGATGTGGGATTTATAAAGACTTTGGGCTCCCCACCCTCATAAGCTAGCTTTTGGGGTGTGGTTCTCCCAAGGTGACTTATACTCATAACACTGGTGCTTTCATTGAAAGCTGGCTACCAGAAAGGGCTACCCACGGAAGGGGGTTGACTAGCGGAGGGGCTGACTGTGAACTGAAACGAGTGAAGCGTCACTGAGTGAAGCACCGTGGAGTGAGAGCCGTTGGGACACCAGCTTTCAAAGGGGGAAACAATGTTACGAGTCCCATATTGGGGAGGCGTGGTTCTAAAACAGGCCTTATAAGATCTTAGGCTCTCCCTCCCTTCAAGCTAGCTTTTGGGGTTGGTTCTCCTAAAGTCCTTATCAATTGGTATTAGAGCCGGTCTTGGAGTGGTGGCCTGGGAGTGCCAGCCGTGACCAACAAGGATCTCGGAGTGGTGGCCCATAGAGTGGTGACCTGAAAGTGCCAGCTGTGACTAACATGGCCGTGACCAATGAGGACGTTGGTCCTTATGGGGGGATGAATGTTACGGTTTGATCTAATTGCAAGGTATGGGACTTGGATCCCACATCGATTAAATACAAAGTTGACGTGAGATTTATAACGACTTTGGGCTCTCAACCCTCATAAGCTAGCTTTTGGGGTGTGGTTCTCCCAAGGTGACTTATACTCGTAACACTGGTGCTTTCATTGAGAGCTGGCCACCAAAAAGGGCTACCCACGGAAGGGGGTTGACTAGCGGAGGGGCTGACCGTGAACTGAAACGAGTGAAGCGTCGCTGAGTGAAGCATCGTAGAGTGAGAGCCGTTGGGACGCCGGCTTCCAAAGGGGGAAACAATGTTATGAGTCCTATATTGGGGAGGCGTGGTTCTAAAATAGGCCTTATAAGATCTTCGGCTCTCCCTCCCTTCAAGCTAGCTTTTGAGGTTGGTTCTCCTAAAGTCCTTATCAGAGGCCCATACTTCTTTGATGTTTATTGCGTGGATTTTCCTCTCGTTTGCTCTTATTTCTCGCCACTAGAATAGGTAGAATGAACTACCTCTCGGGTTTTTGATGTCCAATTAGTCCTTGTAATCTAATTATAACAATTGTTTTTACGTATATTTGTTCTAGACTGGAGGGGAGGGATGAAATGTGATGTAGTGAACAGAGTTATAAGCCAGAAAGAATAACATGAAAACAAATATCTGCATATCAAGTTTCACAAGATCTTTAATTACAGTGGACTTCAACTAAAAACCAAGTAGATCTTTTCCCTTATATATTAATATTAACTTATTAAAAGAGGAAAAGGTATGCATAATATAACTATATTTTGCACATTAAGGTGAATCATCTAATCATTAATTAGTATGTGAAGACGAATCAATCAAAATTAGTGTCATTAAAATAGAGAGTAAAATTTGCCATACACTCTTGCAATTTGGCTCACTGATATAAAAATCCCTCTGTTACTAAATTGAAACATAAAATCTCATTTAAAGCCTTTAGCTTGGATATATTAAGTCTAAATCAAAAATTATATTAACTCCAGTTCCAGTTATGAAATCTGTGAAGTTAATCCATCTTATCCTAGATGGTTTTTTCTGTGACTGTTTATTATAAAAACTAATTATAGCTTGACAGTCAGTTCTAAGAGTAATTTCTTTTTGATCCAAATAATGGATTTTCATTGCATTTCAAGTATTTATGCATGCTGCTATTTCTGCATCAATAGTGGACTTAATTGTTGAGAATTTTCCACTACTGTAAGCAAAAACTTTTTCTGTATTAATTGTATCATATTTATTTTTCTTCCATTTTGCTACTCCTCCCCATCCTTCTATGCATCCGTCAGTTTCTAATATTATATAAGATCCTGGAGGAGGTAATTCCATTTCTGGTAGACTATTATTATTATTATTATTATTATTATTATTATTATTATTATTAGATCCTGGAGGAGGTAATTCCATTTCTGGTAGACTATTTACCATAGTCTTTATTTTTCTTACCAACTCCCAATCCATTTTTGTCATTCTTTTATCTGTATTGGGTGCTGTCTAATATTCCAAGTTTTGGAATATAATTTCTTGCCTTTCTTAGGTCATACTTTTTCCCTTCTTGATAATACCCTGGTATTGGTATTTTGGAACAAAATGTTAGATCCTTTAATCCTCTTTGTATGGCTGCCTCTTTACATATTTCTGATAAATATTGTTGTGTAAAATGTATTCTTGGCAAAACACTTATCTGATTTCCTGGGTGTTTCTTCTGAAATTCTTCTTCTATTTTCTTACCAAATAATGGTGGTAATTTTCTAAAGAATTTTTCTGATAGTTCAAGACTTAAGAACATTCTTCCTGAAGCAGCTGCCAAATATTTATATTCATTCATGAATTGAATGACATTCTTTATTTCATGGCAGTTTAGCCTTTCTAAATCAGCATATGCTCTATCTTGAGCTGCCGTTGTTCCTTGATAAGGATCTTCTAATGTAATAATTCTTCGTATTTGTGAAAATACGTTTTGTACATCATCAGCTATACTGATTAATGCTTCATATTCTTCTCTGTAAGCCATTCTCCATTGTTGAAAAGTTATTTTCTCAACTTCTCCTAATAAATTTTCAACATAAAGAACTTTAGCCTGATTATCTGGCCAGTTCATTCTGTTGATTACATTAGTATTGATGGATTCCCATCTTGTGATCACATCCTCATATTTTGTTATGTTATCTGGTAATATCAGTATAACACCTGTCTGTACTTGTGCTGGGGGTAATGTCCATTGATTCCAATAATCAATAGCTTTTCCTTTCATTTCCCCCCATTTTTCTCTTATTTCTGGTATTTCTATTTTTCTTTCTCCAATAGCAGGTGGATACTAAGGGGGACCCATAGTATATTCCTGTGGGGGTCTGTATCCAGATGTTACTCCTTCAGCCGAAGTTGATGCTGACTTTAAATGTATCACTTTAGATTCTAGCATTTTCTGTAAAGTAGGGGCATTTGCAAAATCTATTTCTGATTTTAATTTTGGATAATCCATTTCTTCTACCATGTATATATATTCTTTTGTATTTTCTGTGGTATCTTGTAAATACCATGGCAATTCATCATCATCACTTTCATTTTCTTTATCAGTTTCTTCATTATCCCAACCAGTTACTACTACTGGTTCTTCTTTAGGAGCTGTATATTTCACCATATACTTACAATCTTCTCCTAAATAATCCCAGATTATCCCTTTTTCTTTTCTTGTTCAATAAAATGTTCTGGTAAAATTCTGTTAACTTGTCGTATTTCTTCATTACATATTTCTTCAGGAAAAATTTCAACAATTAAGTCCACTATTGATGCAGAAATAGCAGCATGCATTAACACTTTAAATGCAATGAAAATCCATTATTTGGATCAAAAAGAAATTACTCTTAGAACTGACTGTCAAGCTATAATTAGTTTTTATAACAAACAGTCACAGACAAAACCATCCAGAATAAGATGGATTAACTTTACAGATTTCATAACTGGAACTGGAGTTAATATAATCTTTGAGCATATAGATGGAAAGAAAAATATTCTTGCTAATCATTTATTAAGAATTGTTAATTTGTTAGCAGGTACAGAATCATGGACTCAGGAAGAAGAGCTTGAAAACAACCAAGAGAAGATGAGCCCAACCCAAAAAGAAATACTTCAGAATTTGCCTCAGGCCTTGGACGAGATCAAACTATTAAAGGAGAAGGATCAACAGAAAGCCCAAATACTTCTTAGCAGAATACTAAGGGACGTTCGACTAATTGACTTAATGCAACAAAGACTGAAGGAAGCAGAAGGTCTTAAGAAAAGATCCTCTTCAATACTACAAGAGGAAAGAAAGAAACGAAGATTCTGTCGATTTGGTAAAACTCAATTACCAATTTTAGAAAAAGATGACCCTACAGGATATCGACCATTGGAAGTTCTGAAGAATATTATACCATTAAAGAAATGGTATACTACAATATTGGGAAAAGTATTCCTCAATATAGTAAAGAAATTTCAGAAGGATTAAAAGAATTGGAAGAGCTTGAATGATGTTTCCAACTTTCTTTAGAATCATATTTATTCCTGGTAAGGAATAATGATCCTTATAAGTATTCTGGTTTAATTTTCTGTAGTCAAATACCATCCTTTCCTTTCCATGTTTAGATTCTCCTGTAACAGGATCAATAGTTGTTCTGGAATAGACTATCATTGCCATAGTCCTATGTTTGGAATTTGATGGTCTTATAACTCCCAAATTTAATAGGGCTTCTATATGTTTCTTAAATTGTGTCTCCATTAAAGGAGTGACATGCTTCAATGGTTTATCCTGAATAGTTATTTCAGGATTAATAATATCCAACTTACAAACCACTTTATTTTTAATCCAATGTTTATGTGGGTTTTTCCCTATGTATTCAAGCTCTTCCAATTCTTTTAATGCTTTTGAAATTTCTTTACTATATTGAGGAATACTTTTCCCAATATTGTAGTATACCATTTCTTTAATGGTATAATATTCTTCAGAACTTAATTCTAATTCTGGTATGGCATATCTTGTCATGAAAATCTTCCAATTGATGAACAACAGAAATGTTTGTTAGATGCACTGTGGAGAGCATCAAACAGCAAACAGAAACACGATGCTTGCTATGCAACACAGTATTACTTCAGTAAAATTATGGAACCTCCTCAAGGAAAGAGCTATTCTTATTATGCTCTTACTAATGGACCTGATAAAGGTATATATTATTATTATTCAACTCTGTGCAGGTCAATAGGTTCCATGAAGAAGCCCAAGTATAAAGGATTCTATTCCTTTAATGAAGCCCTCAATTACATCTGGGATTATATCACAGGTCCAAATGAAGAAATCTTCATTGAATATGAACCACGTGCAGGCCCATTGATTGAACAGTATGATCAAGAAATCAGACGGTTATCTCAAGAGGTTGGTGAATTAATCGAGACCATCCACGAATTGAAACAGGAACGTCTGGAGGCTGAAGTTCAGAGCAATGAAGACAAACAAGAAATAATAATGATGGAACGTCTAAGTCAAAAAGAAGAAATTATCTATGGGGGAGATTCTATTGCTGGATCAAGCCAAAAGGAGTAAGGACAAAAGGATAGACGTAATCCTCGTTATCTCAAAAGAAAATGAGATAATGGTCAAAAAGAAAAGATGGAAATCTCCATCAATCACAGAAAACTTAAAACCTGTAAATACGATGCATGTAAGTGGAACTAATAATTCCACTAGGTACTGTTAGTAGTGTGTTAGTTTGTAATAATTAGATTAAGTGGCAGACATAATATTTAGGAGAGAGGAATTGAATTATTCGCTATAGGGCCCAATGCGCACCTGGGATAATTATTCCGAAACCTAAATTATTCTAGTTCTTGGCTATAAAAGCCACCATTTGTAATCAAGAGAAGGCAAGCGAAGCACCTAAAAACGCTCCGAAACTTCTCTTCAAACCTTCTGTAAAATTTCTCTCAATCAATAAAATCTTGAGTGTGATTAGTTCATGTGCAATATTCCCTTATTGTTTATACAATAAGCTTGCAAGATCCAAAGTAAAGTAAAAATTCCATGCGTCCTGCCTCTGGTATCAGAGCTTAAGGTATGATCTGTAGCTAATTTTCTTTATTTTCTGTATGAGAAAGTGTTCAAAGTTTTCATTATATCAAGCAAATCTTGAGATCATATTGTTAGAAAATCCTTGAATAGTCAGAAGGTTGTATTGTTATTCGAAGGTAGGCTTTGAAGGAAAGGATAACAGAATAAGTACTCGTCAGAGTCTTAGAGGTAGACGAAAGGGGAAAAAGAGACCGAGTCCATTAAAGGTAACACTGGATAATAATAAAATTGTATGACTAGTAGGGGATTACAGAGTGAAAGTTTCCAATCTATAATTGACGAATATTTTAGAAATAAGAAGAGGTTGGAATACTTAGACTTGTCTATGCCAGATCATAAATTGAAAAATAAAGAAGGCATAAAGTTTGCTTATTATAAGGAAGGTTTTGAACATCAGTATCATACAGAAGATAAGCAATTGAATTGTTTGTGTGATTTGCAATTAAGTGTTCTACATAATATTACTGCTGTTTTTGATCGTATAAATTTACTTTCAAAAGTTTGTTTAAAGCATTTCTTGTTATTAGAAGAAGGTATAGAAAGATAAGAAAAACAATTTAGAAAAACCTTATTAACGGGAGTGATCAATAACCTAATTGATCAACCTAAGAAAACTGAAAGAAGTAGACTCCAAATACTAAGAAATTTGGAAAATAACAACAGAAAGTGGAAGAGTTGATTGAAAAACTACATCAACAGCTCGTTTGATGTCCTGGTTGTCAGCATGTCAAGACGAAGAATACATAGAAGCTTTGAAAGCAACTGAGTTATTGGGAGTTCCAGCGGAAGGATTCAAAAGAATTGAAGATTTCTTCATTTGGATCTATGATATAATCCCAGATGTAATTGAGGGCTTCATTAAAGGAATAGAATCCTTTAAACTTGAGCTTCTTTATGGAACCTATTGACCTGCACAGAGTTGAATAATAACAATATATACCTTTATCAGTTCCATTAGTAAGAGCATAATAAGAATAGCTCTTTCCTTGAGGAGGTTCCATAATATAGCTGATGATGTACAGAACGTATTTTCACAAATACGAAGAATTATTACATTAGAAGATCCTTATCAAGGAACAACGACAGCTCAAGATAGAGCATATGCTGATTTAGAAAGGCTAAACTGCCATGAAATAAAGAATTTCATTCAATTCATGAATGAATATAAATATTTGGCAACTGCTTCAGGAAGAATGTTCTTAAGTCCTGAACTATCAGAAAAATAAAGAAGGCATAAAGTTTGCTTGTTATAAGGAAGGTTTTGAACATCAGTATCATACAGAAGATAAGCAATTGAATTGTTTGTGTGATTTCCAATTAAGTGTTCTGCATAATATTACTGTTGTCTTTGATCGTATAAATTTACTTTCAAAAGTTTGTTTAAAGCATTTCTTGTTATTAGAAGAAATAGAAAAAGATCATAAAAGGCATTTACAGATATTTTTCAATATTTGAAACAGCATGGTCTAGTTTTATCTAAAGAAAAAATGGTTGTTGGAGTTGCTGAGGTAGAATTTTTGGGAGCAATTATTGGAAACAGAAAATTAAAATTGCAACCCCATATTATCAAGAAATTATCAGAATTTCCTGAAGAGCAACTTAAAGAAAAGAAAGGATTAAGATATTGGTTAGGGATCTTAAATTATGCAAGAAATTATATTCCAAAACTTGGAATATTATTAGGACCCTTGTATAACAAGACAACACCCAATGCAAATACAAGAATGACAAAAATGGATTGGGAGTTGGTAAGAAAAATAAAGACTATGGTAAATAGTCTACCAGAAATATTCTTTTGTATTTTCTGTGGTATCTTGTAAATACCATGGCAATTCATCATCATCACTTTCATTTTCTTTATCAGTTTCTTCATTATCCCAACCAGTTACTACTACTGGTTCTTCTTTAGGAGCTATATATTTCACCATATACTTACAATCTTCTCCTAAATAATCCCAGATTATCCCCTTTTTCTTTTCTTGTTCAATAAAATGTTCTGGTAAAATTCTATTAACTTGTCGTATTTCTTCATTACTTATGGTGAAATATCAGCTCCTAAAGAAGAACCAGTAATAGTAACTGGTTGAGATAATGAAGAAACTGATAAAGAAAATGAAAGTGATGATGATGAATTGCCATGGTATTTACAAGATACCACAGAAAATACAAAAGAATATATATACATGGTAGAAGAAATGGATTATCCAAAATTAAAATCAGAAATAGATTTTGCAAATGCCCCTACTTTACAGAAAATGCTAGAATCTAAAGTGATACATTTAAAGTCAGTATCAACTTCGGTTGAAGGAGTAACATCTGGATACAGACCTCCACAGGAATATACTATGGGTCCCCCTCTTATTATTATTATTATTATTATTATTATTATTATTATTATTATTGTTGAAAACAAATTAATTTGATCATAAAATTACCATAATGTTGATTAATATCCCACTCAAAAGAAAAAAAAAATCAAAGACAAAATTTAAGATATAATAAAACATCTAGATGAGAGCTTTCTTCGCATCATCTATATAATTACAATACTATTATTTTAGAAAATTTGTACTAGTAAAATTTTCAAATTTCATAAATTGTTATAACTACCTATTCCCAAATTGATTAAACAATATCTTCATTAACTAAACCTTTCAAAAATGCACCAAGTTTCTATGGAAATTTTGACTCTAAAATTATAAGATTTATGCCTCTTCATATAATTCCAATATCAATGCCATAGTTAACCAATATAAATGTTTTTCTAAAGTAATGTATGTGAATTCAAATTTGATATAATTGCTAGTTGTTCTTAAAGTAACATTAAGTGTAGCAAAGACATTTTTGAAGCATAAAACTCTTCATTAAATAAATGAAGTCAGTCCATAATACAGAAATACTAGTTTTTTTTTTCTAATCTAAGAATCAATATGTTAGTTATTCATCATCTTTGGATAAATAAATATAAAAAATTACATAAATCATAATAAAAGACAAACTTTATAATAAAGTCCTTAATCATTCATATCTCTAATTGGTTAGTATGATCTCAAATCTCTTTTCTGTTTGGAAATGACTTCGAAGTTTTGCCTTAAAGCTTCTCTCTCTTCTTTCCATAAATTATAAAAAAACTACATTTATGAAAGATCAAATACTCTTTAAACAAGGTAGTTAGTAATGAAAGCATTATGCTACATGCTCGTTTCGAGACTATGATTAGTACTAAAGGTTAAATTTTTATCCAAATCACATCATAGTCTCTAACATACACATGGATGAGACTATCTCCTTAAACCTAATTTCAAATAAGAATGTGGATTTGAATGTGCATATGTGTGAGAACGAATTCAACCCAAAATACTTCTTACTCCTATTTTGATGTGTAAAGATCCTACATCATTGGCCAAAATCACTTCTAAAAGCCAAATTTCTTTAAAGTGTTTAACACAATATCAAATCATTGTAATTTAGATAAAAAATATATCAATATGCGAAGTATTTCCTTTGAAAGCATATATATGCTACGAGTACATTAAATTCCTCCATGTTTAAGCATTTACTTTCCTAAAAAAATCATAAACAAATGCATCAATCAAAACTAAGTTTTGATTCGGAGAAAAGTCAACAATTGTATTAAAATAACTACAATTGATCAATATTCGCTTAATTTTACTATTCAGCATCCACCAAGATCTCGAGATTTTAGACTAACTTGAAATGTAGCCTCAAACTATCATCATAAACTTTCAAATTTCAACTGAAGATGAATAATTGTACTGTGTATGAAAAACTAAAGGTAAGTAACTATACTGTATATGAAAATTTAACATAATATAAGCACATTGTATAAACTAGTAAGTAACTATTGAACTATATTGAAGCAAATTGGATAAATGATCTTATTTTTAGTCTTCATTAGGCATGAAGGAAACGTTTGAAATGTCTCTAATTATAAATACCTCCAGTTACTTTAGGTCATAATTTCAAGAGGATGCTATCACTATTTATAACTTTTACATATTAAATTGGATAAAAATTAGCAGAGTAGAGTTTTATTTATGCTTAAACTTTATTTATTTGCTTTTTTTATTTTTTTAATCTCTTAAGTTAAAGTATAGACCTTTTAAGATCATTTAATTAAATTATTGATTATGTTTTAAATGAAAAACTTTCTTTGCTGCAACTATACAGATAATAACTTATAGCGTAAAAAGTATCGTCCCA
Organism: Erythroxylum domingense; assembly: GCA_025594535.1. NCBI lineage: Eukaryota > Viridiplantae > Streptophyta > Magnoliopsida > Malpighiales > Erythroxylaceae > Erythroxylum > Erythroxylum domingense. The sequence goes on along the minus strand of JANQBM010660459.1, from coordinate 16,988 downwards.
CAAGAATTGGAATGGTGATCAAATAATTCTTGACCTTGTTTAAGATAACGGATAAGATAATTTATTAAAAATTAAACTAAAAATAAAAAGTTGATAATTAAACAATGAAATAAGCAATAGTAAATTAGTTTATTCACCTGTGATGAAAACTAGAAATTACTTATATCTTTATTTGTTTTAACATTTCCTTTTTTATTTAATGCTACTTAACCTTACGTACCTAGTAATTATGATCACCGTCTCTAAAGAATTAGTCAAGTAATCCCAGTTAAAATAGATAGAGGTTAAATTATGATCTCTCGATTTGTCAATAATCTTCCTAACTATGTAATTGGACTTGAAGCAATCCTACGGGTAACTAATAAAAAATTAAGATTTATCTTGAACTACCTATTAATTTGATGTTTATAGGTCCATTGAGGTACGAGCTCGCTGTGTAACACAACACAAATAATCTAACCTAATATGTCAATTCAAGTTGAATCTAAAGCAATAAACATAAAAAGCATATTTCATTAAATCAAGAATGTAAAGTTTAACAAACAAATTGATGGTAATTCCTAAAAGGAATTTAGCAATTCATTGATGTAACTATATATGTGAAATTTTAAAAAAACTATATATGTCAAATGAATTATCATTAATATTCAACAACAATAAGGAAATAAAGCAAAGAGTAGAGAATTGAATCTAGATATCTTCTCCTTTTTATCTTAAACTGGAAACTACAACTTTTGTTCTTTAAATTTTGCTCTTTTTGATCTCCTCTTTTTATGCTTTCCAGTCGCCAATTGATGTTTCTCTCTTCCTTTATATACTCTTAAGCCTTCTAGTGTTTTATCAGGGGTTTTGCCATATGTTTTTGTTCAAATAATATCCCCAAATTGCCGAAAGTATAAAAAACTTGTAACTTAGGAAAGCTCTTTGCACTATTGTGTATGGCCTTGCTCCAACTCTCACTAACGATAGTGTATCCAGAGAGCCACCAACCTGCTGCTGCTTCATAAATGATCAACTTTTTCTTTATCTTTTATTCAAATTTTCCTTTCTCTAGACATCATTAAATACATTAAACTACGCTTAAAACAAATCATTAAGATCAAATTCTTACCTTGAATAACAATCAATCAAACAAAAAAACACTAACAAGAACATAAATCTAAGTCCTAAACATATGATAATCATCTAACAAAGCACTAAAAACATGCTCTAACACACTCTAACACCTAGAAAACACACTATAGTTCACACCTATCAAATTCCCTATACTTAAATCTTTGATTGTCCCCAAACAAACTAAAATAACAAAACAAACAAACATAAAACACACAAACACACATTCATGAAACAATGCAATAATGGTACATTAACATCAAATCTCTTAAAATTAATTTATCCATAAACATCAATCATTAAAAAAGTTCCAACACACTAACTTCTTTCATTCATGTTTAGTGCTTTCATTAAAATATAACTATCAACCAAAATATTGACACCAATTTATGCATCTATTACACTTATAATCATACGCTCAATCTTATCTACCAATTGAAGAGGTATGCCATCACTAAATACCTTTTCATTAAATTTTTTGACATTTAACAAGAAGATCAATAGGTTCCCTTAACTAAGTTTTTTGACGTGAAGGCAAATACCTTATCATCAATGTCTCCTAGTTACTTAACTAGGTTACTTTTTATCAAGCTTGATTGAAATGTCATTCTAGTCTTTTGATAGAAAAAACATTTTTTTGTGAATGCCCTTAGTTACTTCGCTATATCACAATTCGCAATTGGCTAACAACTCTATTCTTCAACCTTTTTTTAATGGGCTACCAGAATAGGAAATTTATTTACACATTTATTCAACTTTTTTTTTTACCTACAACATTTCTTCCTAGTCAACCACTCCCATGAAAGGCTACTAATGTTGTCTACTAATTTAAATGAATTTAATTAAAAATGCATATAAATAAGTTTCATAAAATGAAAGAATAAGTACAATATTCTAATCGACACTCATATTCACCCCAAAAACACTTAAAACATAAACTTCACAAGCTAATGTGTCTTCATAAATTAAATGACCATGTTCATAAATAAACTAATTCCTTTCAATTTCATGCCATTGACACATTGACACAATGCAAACATTATGCAGCAAAATTTTTACACAATGACAACATAATTATATATTATTATAATGCAAGTTAAAATTCATAAATAAATGATATATAATTGCTTATGTCCTCACACTTAAACAACATATTATCCTTAATGTGGAAAAAAGCTCAAACATAAGCAAACACAAACTAGTGGAACAACAAAAATTAAAAGAAATAGAAAGGAAAGGAAATAGTACTCTTGGAGATTATGGTAGTATGAGAATTGAATGCCATGTACTAAAATTTTTTTAGTAATTTCTTAATTTGGTATCACTAATGTTGCACTACCTTCTTCAATTGTTTCTCTATAGCATTCATCCGACCCTCTAGTCACTTGTGATTCTCTTCAAGTTTATTGAGCACCATCTCCTATCATTCTTTTTTATCATTAAATTCTTCATTCGATGATACTGATTGATGATATTGTGGCAATGTAGAACTAGATCATGCCTATCCCATCTTGTGATTAACTTTTGATTTGTAGTTGGTATCTTATAGTTCTATACCATAGGACTCCAAGTTCTCAGCCCTCCTCAAATGAGTGTTATTTAATCTTTTAGGTAAAAAATAGGTTAGTCCATCAATAATAATGCCATAGTATTGAGCCAAAGCAATAGCTAATTTCTTTTTTGTAATTGAAGTAACAATTGTTTGAAAAATATGGGTTTATAGGAAAATATTAATTTTATGCTTCTTATAGCAAAGTAAAAATAAATCCTTTTTGGAGAATTTGTTACTCTAACTTTAGCAAAAACAATATGACATAAATTTATGAGGTAACAAATGTTTCAAACTCTGAATGACATTATTTGGTGTATTATGTAGTTCAGATAAGTATAACCTTGTCAATTTAGTGCAAAAAGATGTGACATGAAAATCATTATGCGTTTCAACAATTTTTGATTTCGGGAAATTAAAAATTTCTTCCATAATAAAATAATTCAAATTACATGGGTTCCCTTTTAATCTAAACCAAAAATTATCTAGCTTTTTAGGCTCACAACTCATTGTAGTGTGAAATTCAAGAGTTAATTTTTTATAAACATTATAATCACATTGAATGAATTTGCTCTAATGAATTCTAGCACTTAAATATTCAACAATTTCTTTCAAATTGAAATCATTGAAAATTTCAAAATCAAAATATCTAAGTGTAGCTTCAGTTTTGAGTAAAGTTTATAGAACCTCTCACCTTCATCTTATGAGAAGATTAATAAAGAAGTGCCAAAATCAGTAGTTAAATCTCATGCATCACTTTTGGATACCATCTTTTTTTCCTTTGGTTTGGAAATACACGTAAGTTGTTTCACTCTTAGTGTCATATTTTTGGAAAAACTGCAAAATAAGCACAAAAGAACAAAAAAATTTGTTGTAAAACCTAAGAAAAAATGGTTTTTAGTGTAGGAAACACAAGATTTTAAGGTAAATAACAATAAAATGGAAGAAAAATGAAAGAAAAGTGTGAACTCCTTTAGAAATTTGAGTATAAGTAAAGAGAAAGTAAGAGAAAAGAGGGTGGGGGCTGCCAATTAGAGATAGAAAGATGAGAGGACGTAGTTAGAAGAGTGATATAAATAGGCAAAAGTTTTTAGTGAAGGGGTAAAGTGGGAGTGGATGACCATACATTCTAAGTAAGAGCTTCTAGGACAATTATAAATGGGATGCATAATCTTGCCAGAGCTTTTAGAGCAACCTGTGCACTATTATGAAAAGGATGCACAGTCATGTTATAGAGTTAAAAGCAACCTATGCACGATCATGCATAGGAGCATAATCTTTCCAAAATGTTTTGTTGGAAAATGAATAAAATTTCATTAACCATCGCAAAGCTATCTCATCATTATAATGATTTCACTAAAAACTTTTGCTATTAACTAATTAAGAAAGTAGAAAAAATACATTCAATAAGTTACAAATTCCATTTGGTCTTCATTCTTGTAGATAGGTTGTTTTTAGCTCATTTTGTAATTGTTATGACCGTGATGCAATTAATTGTTTCCTCGGTAACCTGATGTTTGTTTACTTCCTCTTCCTTGTAGATCCTCTTGTTTCTTTCTGTCTACAGAAAATAGATTGTTGTTATCAAAGGTTTCTTAGAAAGTGCTCCATTTTACATATGATCCTTATTAGTCGTGATAATCTAATTAGGAGTTTCTAACCAATCATATGAAGGATAATGATTAGCTAGCTAGAGCAATATTCTATTCCATACTTCCTTGCAGTATCTGCATTTAAAGAAAAAGTGATTCCTATCCTCTTCTGCTTCTTTACACAAAACACAAATGGGATTGTATGAACTAAACCACTTGCTTTTGTTTTTAGTTTTATTTTTTATGACTAGATAAGTAATCATTGATGCTTTAGGATTCAGATAATTCTTCGACAAGAGATTAAACCAATGGTATGATCTCACTTCCATCTTGAAAAGTTTTGTAGCATGACTTATTGGTGAATACTTCATTGTAATTTAAAGTCTAGATGACATTATCCTCACTATTCCAGTGAGTGATTTGGGGAAGATACTATAGTAGGGAGCTGAATCCTCTAAAGTTGATTGACAACATTTCATCTTATGTGAGTGAAGAGACTCTTATATTAAAAAGAACTCTATTTCATAATTGAGAAATCTCATTCCTTTTGATAAGAGGGCTAAAATCTAACCAGTTGTTATACCAAACCCATATGTTTCCTCCATTCCCCATCCTATGCTTTATCCAAGGGTATATAAGATTTCTTAAGATCAGCATATAGGTGAAAACTCAAAATATTATCTTATTAATAGTAATTTCCAAAATGTTGCTCCTCTCATATCGCGTGATCATATATCCACACAATTTGCATCCTCTTGGATACTTTCCTTAACCATTTGACACACTTCAAATTGTGAACATTCATTAATCCAAATCACTCCCATAAAACATATAAAAATAATGCATTATCAAGCATGATTATGAGAAACCTAACTAAAAATTAACATGTTAATTTTAAAATCACTAGCTTGACCATTTTAGTTTAATTATTTTTAACCAAAAGAAAGGAAAGACACTACTTCCCTATTATGTGAATATACTCTAAAATATGGTTTGCATCAATGAACATTCACTTTAATTGTTTCCTTCTTATTATTATTCAATTACAAAGCTCTATGTTTAAAACTCCAATGTGACTTGAGCAAACTCCAATGTGATTTGAGCTTTCTCTGAGAAAATTTCAATCATAAGTTGAATAAAAAAATCATATCTCTAAGTTAAAATGCTTTTTCTTGATATGAAAATCATTCCATTTTTTAACTTTCTTCTTATTCAAATTAGCATTCTCATAAGCATTTAGCCTTAACTCTTTTAACCCATTTAGTTGTAGGAGTCTCTTTTCACTAGTAAGTTTTCTATTCAAAATTTAAAGGCTTAGTCTCCCAATATGTGGTATGCTCTAAATCTACAACAAAGAGATAAGCCTTCACATAAACAATTCAATTAATTATTTTCAACTAGATATCTAATAATTATTATTACCCTCTCTTAAGATCTAATCAAGTAATCCCAATGAAAATAGATAGACACAGAATTATGATCTCTCGATCTATCAAAACTCTTCCTATCTATGAAACTGGAATTGAAGCAATCCTATGGGGAACTAATAAACAAGTAAGATATCTCTTCAATTGCCTATTAATTTATGTTTATAGGTTCACTGAGGTGCCATCTCTCATTGTGCAACACAACACAAGTAATCCAATCTATTCTCCTGATTTAAATTGAATATAAAGTAACAAACATTACTAACATATTTATATAAATCAAGATTGTAAACAAATAAATTAAGAGTACTTACTAAAAAGAATTTACCAATCCATAGCTATAACTATATATGTAACATGAATCATTGTTCATATTGAACAATAACAAGGAAATAAAGAAAATAGTAGAGAATTGAGTCTAGATGTCTTCTTTTCTTTGCCTTGAATTGGAAACTACAATATGTGTTCTTCATATTTACCCTTTTTGATTAGCTCTTTTTAAGTTTTTCAATTACCAATTGTTGTTTTGCTCTTCCTTTATATACTTTTGACCCTTTTAGGAATTTATCTAGGGTTTATTCACAAGTTTTTATTGCAAAATTAGCCTTGAACTATGAAAATTACAAAAAAATCATGACCTAGAAATACTCTTTAAACAATTGTGCTTGATCTTGTTCCAACTCTCTATAACAATCAAGCAAGGGATCCATGATTATGTTAAAGAGCAGCCAACCTATTGTTGCTTTATGCACGACCATGTCATATATTATTTTCTAGCTTTTTCTTCATCTTTTATTCAATTTCCCTATCTCCGCTCATCATCAAACACATCAAACCTTAGATGGTATTGCTTATACAACAATACCTTTTGTCAGATCCCTCCCCAAACTTTAAAACATATATTATCATTAATAAATGAAAATTTAGTATATAAAAGAAGTAAGATTAAAAAAAGATTAGATAATTAAAATTCCTTAAATGAAGTTTTTTTTATCAAATGAAAGAATTATATATTAACTATAGAAGGAACTATTACAAAGGTACAAGCATAACAATATAGTCCTAGCTTAGAAAGCTAGTTGTGAATCACACTATTGGAAGCTACATTGCCAACATCCATCGAGCTCTAATATACAAAATAAAGTCATTATCTTAGTAGTATGTCATAAGTTCCATGAAGTTTTCATACGAGGAGTTAAAAGGTGTTCAAATTTCTTGGCAATTATAATGGCTCGAATCCAATTCAGAATTTTGTCTGCTAGCCAGTATTTGTCTTCCTCCATTTGCTTATAAAGCCTGCCATTAATTTCTTTCCAAAGCATGTATATGGTGGTGATAAAAGTTATTTTAAAGAGGATATTGTTCTCTTCACCAAGTTTGGACTTGTTTATCACCCACTACAAGGAGTGCCCCCAATAGTAGCCATGGTTTGTGTCACATGTGTGATTCGACTCCAAATGGATTTTGAATATTCACACTCAAAGAATAAATGGTTTATGTCCACATTATCCCCGAGACAAAGGAGGCATAAGTATCTGTAGGTGGAAACCATTTACATTTAGTCCTCATCCTATTCTTAATCACTAACCAAGTGATTACTAAGGTTTTTGGACTAAGAGAATTTTTCCACAATAGGTAGTACCACGACACTTCCACTTCACCACCTCTGAATATTGTATGACATGTTGCATTTATAAAGGTTACTTGTGGATTTGGTGACTAGTAGATATCATTTACGTTATTTCTATCCCTTAGCTGTGGTAGGTGTTCAACTAGTGTAGAGAAACCTCGAAAATGGCTAAACCATTCACTATGCATGATAAGAGACGAAACTTTAACATCAAGTGGTATCCTATTTCTCAAGAAAGAAAAATTTGGATTGTTGATGAGGGGACTTACTTCAAGCCAATTGTCATACCAAACCCACATATTTCTCCATCTCTCACTCTACATTTGATGAAGGGGTATATCACATGCCTTAAACTTTAGTAATTGATTGACCGTCTAAGAGAATTGGTTACAAAAATGAATATGCCATAAATTGAGGTTTTGGAGGTGGAAAGTGTGGATCCATTTAGTCCAGAGTCCTTCTTTATTCGTAAGGAGTTGCCATATTTTTTTGCACATTAAAACTCTTTGCACGGTAAAAATAGGTGAGATACTAAGACCACCTTGTTTATCAGGGGCGGTGAGCTCAGTCTAGTTAACTTTAGTTGCTTTAGCTATTATGATATTTCTGAACTATGGGAATACTTTCATCATCCTATCGATTTCCTTCATTATCTTCTTTGGCAAGGCTACATATGTTGTCCAATGTGTGTGCAAACTACTAAGAACATAAATGATTAGTGTGATCCTCGTGCATAGGAGAGGTGTTTATGTTGGCATGAATTCACTTTAGATTTAATCTTCTTAAGTAATGGAATGCAGTCTAAATAATTCAGCTTAGAGGTAGTTATTAGCACTCCTAAATATCTTAAAGAAGGGACTTGAATAGTTAAACCCATAATTATGCTGACTTCAATTACCTCCCTCATATATGAATATATGCACATTATACTTTTCTTAGTATTAACTTTAAGACCTGACCATTTGGAGAACAAATTCAGGGCATGTCTTATAATGTTGACAGATTTTATATTAGCCCCACTAAATAATAGGAGGTTGTTTACAAAGATGAGATGAGTGAGTTTGATTTCAGCGCACTTGTGATGAACATGTGATGAAAGTATGATTTCCTTAAACGAAATTGTTGAAGATACAAATTTGAATCCATAAGGATTATAAAAAAATAACAAAATTCTAGTGCTATATTATAGTGCTAAAAAAAGTTTTCACTTTTGGTATTGTTCATCCTGCTCAAGGCACTGTTCATTTTACTTCATTGACCTACTTGGCCTTTTTTTATAAATTGCTCTTTTTGTTTATTGCTTTATTCTTGATAGTTTTAATTTATGTTATGTTTCAGTAGGTGTTTTAGTGTGTTTAGAGGTGTTGATTAGATGATTATCACAAGTTTAGGCTTAGAATTAAGTTAATGTGATTGTGTGTTATGTTGTGTAGGAAATGATGCTGGACCTTAACTTTATGTTCTTGAGGTGCTTTTTTAGCACCCCACCTCCACAGAGCACATGCCCGAACATCCTTAGGACATTCGAGAACATACCCTATGAAAGCGGTATGTTAGAGCAATCACATTCACTTAATATGACATCATACATATAACAAAAATATTCAAAAGATCAACTCCTCATTTCATTCACTTCACATTTTATCATGCTTCAACAAATACAATTTGTATAAACGATTTCACATTTCATTTCAGAATAGTACAATTAATTCATTTCAATCATTTATATAACACATATCAATTTGTATATGCAAATGCACATGTGACTCACTTTCATTGTTACTTTGTTACGATCGAGTGCCTTTTTAACTGTCTTGTATCTGTTATGAATACCAGGCTCAATAATAACTATCCTGTACCTATTATAGATACCGGGCTCTATTATGTACTGAACCTGTGGCTCTTTATGTGCATTATAAGCTTTAAGCTCTTTTTCTTCGGTCACTCCGGTCACAATTCCTTTATCTGATCATACATAATAATATGATGCATCATATCACAAAATATGCCATCAATAACATTTATTCATTATGCATAATCATTTTTCACATATTTATTGGATCTCATTCCAATATTCAACATTTATTTGAGTGCACTTATTTTTCCTAATTTACATTCAATTAGGAAACACTTTCAATACAATCTCAATTATCAAACTCCTCAGACCATCACTGTTTGGAATTATCACATTCATATTAATAACAGTTCAATAATTGAAATTTAAGCAGATACAATCAATCTTAGTGAAAAACATCTAGGTTGACTCACAGTACACTCTAGATAGTATTACTTTAACGATCTGGAAATGTCTGGATGCTGGCATTCAATTTGAGTGTCTACATTCATGCAATACACACATTTTTACATTACTTAATTGCTAAATCATATAATTATTCAATCATACACATATGTATATATGTCATGTTTAATGCATGCTTAATTGACTTCCCTGGGTAGGTATCCTTAATCATAAGTCTTAATCATTCAAACATTATCACTTGGATATAACTAATTTGCACTTAGGTTTACACTTCAAAGAAACTTGATTATTATATAATCATTAACCATACATTCACCAATCCTTTTTCTAGCATTTTATAATCACACAATATCCAAATTTTCATTCATTTATACCTCATACACCTTTCTCATATCCTTTGGATCACATTTATAATCATAAGAACACTTTCGTTCCTAGAACGCTCATAATTTTTCAGACTTTGAACACATTGATATCAACAATCCATTCTTATGTTATAACCTCAATTAACAATCTAAATTTATCAAACCTTTAACCAACTAATCAAGCATCAAATTATGTTCATTTCAAGCCTTAATCAAATCTAAATGCATCATAGTAAAGTAACTTATCATTAGTTGATTCAAACATCACAAAAGGGATAACATTTCACTTTTAATGTCTTTCCCACAATCATGGAGGACTTCCTATGATCGCGGGATGTGTCATCTGAACATTTCTCTCCATTTCCCTGCATTTCCCATGATCGTGGAGACATTCCACGATCTTGGGAAATGTAATCCAAAAATTCCTTTATCCTTTCTCTTCAAAATTTTCCAGATTTTAACCCGTACATCCTATATCAAACATATCTTCTTTATAGTTCATCATTTAGACTTCATTTACTTATCATTTTCACCTTTATTCCCTCTCAACATGATCCATATAACAATACACAAACTATTATAGATCATTTACACAAAAACAGAACATGAATGTATACATTTCTTCACTAACGTTCCAACACACATCATACACTATTATCACCATCAATCTATCTCTAAACTATCATCATATATGTCTCTATTAAAACAAGCCACGAAAATTAATATGTTACTTACTTTTTAGCTCAATACCCTTCTCAAATCATCAAGTAAACCTAGCTCCTCCACTTACACGATCATTAATCTTTCAAGGTAGAATAGGCTGGGTTTTTATCGTCAAAGTGAAGACAACAAAATATGTGGAGTAGAAAAGTGAAGGATGGTAGCAAAGCTCAATGTTGAGGTTTGGGTTGTGAGAGTGTTGTGAAACGGAGAGAAGAAATTAGAAGACAGCATGTCATAAAAATGAAAGAAAACTGAAAGATGGTCTTTCAATATATATGTCATAGGTTAATTGTTTAGTTTAAAAGCATGGTGAGTGTCATGACACTTACCACATAAAAAACCAAGTTAATGTCTTCTAATTATGGTACCCAATGTCATTTAATTGCTTAGTCCATTTGTCTCTCAATCTCCAATCCATTAGTCATTCAATCCTCTAAGCCATTCGTCAATTAATCCTAATGCCACGTTTTGATGGATTGAAAAACCTATCTACTTATTTTATACTCAAAAACTGCAAGTGAACGGGTCGTGACTTGTAGTTAGAAAGAGCATATATCGATCCCACAGGGATTGATGCCTAGACATCACTTAATTTAGAAAAGACTTTGTTTAAGAAATAAAATTATTTGATGCAATTAATCAAGAAAATTAAATTAAAAATAAAAGACTAATGTAAACAATGGACAATGCCGTAATTGTAGAAAGTCTGAACTCAAAGATCTAAATACTAGAGATTACTTTTTCCTTATTCTGTCTCCCTTATATTTTATTGATTGAATTGTGTCTCACCTTGGATTTCCAAATGCACTAATTACCCTCTCTCAAGGTGTATCTATTTGTCCCTAATTGAATTAACGAGAATCGATTGGACGATCTCTTAATCTACCCAATGACTCTACCGATTCAACTAGTTATTATACTATCCTATGGATGATCAATTGACTAATTGAGATCTCTTTTCTAATTATTCAATTGACATAATAATTGCTAGTTTATAGGTCACTAACTCTCGTTGTACAATCTTACACGATTTTCATCTCACTCACTCTCTCAATTTGTTGCAAGATGACAATTAAAAACAACAATTATCAAAGACACTTCATTCAATTCAATAAAACATAAGTTTTGACAAAATAATGAAAAAGCAATCCCTAATATGAAATTAGCCTAACATGGTCTCCATAACACTATCAACATCCAAATAATCCATCTTTACAAAGAAAGGAAGAGATTAAAATAATAGAAAGTGAATAAGAAAACTCCTTCTCTTCTTTGCCAAAATCTAGAATTTTGGTGTTAAGGTGTTATTTTGCCTAATCTTGATGATGATCCTTGTTTTCAATCCTTCCTTGATGCACCAAACATGTTTTCTTCACCTAAGGATGGTCTTTCTATGGGTGGGTGTTGTCTCACCTTGAAGATGAAGGCTTAATTCTCTTTATATAGTCCAAAAAATTAAGTTTAATGAAGTCTCGCAGATTGCCTCGAATTTCAATTCCCACGCTCGTGGGAATTACAGGCATAAATTTTTTGTCTTAATTTCCCACATCCGTGGGAATTTGTCTAATTCCCACAAACATGGGAATTGGTCCTAGATGTGATTCTCTTGTCTTCTCTTTTGTACTTTCTTGTTCATCCTCCCACTTGCTTCCTCTCCTTTCCTACACAAAAATAAGCAATTCTTACCCTCAATTAGCATCCAACACACAAAAACACAATAGAAATCAAACTTAATGAAAACATACAAAATGAATCCTAAACTAGAACAATAAAGAACAATTATGTTAGAAAGCACATGCCAATTACCTATAAAAACATATCCTAATGCACACCTATCAACATTCCTACACTTGAATCTTTGCTTGTCCTCAAGCAAAATAAATACAGCCAATCAATTCTACTACTTCTTTTTCACAAAGATCAAAACACATAATCCCTCAAATTCAAGCCAACTTAAATATCAAGTTAATGCATATGTCATGACTACTTTTTCGTTGGTGTACACAAGCAAACTCACAATTGGCACAATCACTCAAAGATAAGTAAAGATGCACAAATGAATCTTCCTCACAATTTTCACTCATTTCGCTCAAGTGTTTAAGGGTTGGTGTTTCGCTCAAACTTCCTATAGGAAACTACACTACCATAGGCTTGCTAATACACCAATTCTCCTTTATAATGATTGCATGCATAAATAGATCAAAAGGACGTATTTAGGGTTGTAATGTGGTAAGGGTTAAGGTGGGTAAAAATAAATGGAAAAGGGTTAAGCACAAGCATAAGTAAAGTACAAAGCGGATAAAAAATGGGATAACTAAACATAACTACTAGACATACAAATATAACTGATATTCTGCACTTATTAATGCTATTCACTTGTTCTTCCTTTTTCTCTTTTTTTCATTTTTATTTCTTTTTCTTCATACATGGAAGAACTATGGATTAAAACTAGCACCATATATACTGTAGTCCATAGGTAGAAATATACTCAATTTGTCTCGGTAAAAATTTCACACAATCCCAGCTAATATTTTACTTAATACTCTACTAAGCTTGTGAAAGGATTGGATAATGGGGTTTAAGTTTTTTAAAATTTCAGGTGTTTTTATAAAAAAAAAAGGTTAAGGCTTAATGGAGGTAGCAAGGGATAATCACAGGTAGGTTGTTTAAGCCAAAGGTTAACACAAAAAGGGCCTAGATCATCTCTATTAAGCATGCATTCAGTAGACTCAAACCAATTCAAAGCAAATTATGAAGGTAGTAACCTAAGGAAGTAATACTCAACAAAGAAATGAAATGACTATAAATGAAGTCATATGGCTCAATCCTCACTTTGGCTCAATTGAAAACTCATTATGTATCTCTACACTACCTCATTGTTCATATGACAATTCGTGACTAAGCTTATGCAACGAACTATGCTTCATCACTCTATATGGTTCACTTTTTACTTAAAAGGCATAATTTGAGTTCAAGCATGCATTCAATCTAATTCCAACTACATGGCAGAATTTTCATGACAATATTTATTAGACTGATTTAAATATGGTTCCATTGCTAACACAAACACATACAATATGCCTAGATATGCATCCTATTTAACAAAATTGCAATCAATGCAATTGAGCAAGTTAATGTCATCTCCCCACACTTAAAATTTCACATTGTCCTCAATGTGACAAAACAAGAACCAAATAAAGAGAAATGACATCAAACCATACACAAGAAAATGAACATAAACCAAACAAAAGAAATTAATCGACTGGTATGAGAACAAATAGAAGATATTGAAGTCGAAGCATAATTAAGTATTTGAAACTAAAGAAAAGATACAATATGCTAACAACTAATATGAAATCAAATACACATGAAGGAAAATGCATTCACACACACGAAATAACAAACAAACAAAATCCTAAAGGTTAAGGGGAAAGAAAAGCTTATTTAGATGGTGGTGGCGAAGGTGTTGGCGAAGGAACTTCAAAGTTGTTCCTTCGATAGAAGTTGGGGAACCTTTTCTTAAAGCTGCGTTGCTCCTTATGAATTTGCCATAGTTGGGTACCGAACTCATCGAGCTGAGAGGTTATTTGTTGATGATTTGTAGCTATTTGGTCGAGAATCGACTGATAACGATTGGTCTCCATTAGTTCCCCTGCTTTTTCTACTACCATTTCATCCTCTAGTTCTGTAGTTACTCTGGATGTGAAGGGTTGGTCTACATCTACCCTGGCATCTCTCCTGATCTTCACTATAGTGCGCGTCTGAGGATTGCGAAGTTCCATGGATTGGACTTCCACAATCTCAATAAGTCTCAAATAAACTATATCAAACATATCTTGAGGAGTAATATGCAGATTCACCATATTAACATTATAGAATGTACCTAAAGCAGAGGCAATATGGGCCATCCTAAAAGATGTATTCTGTTTAGTAATCACACTCACTAATGATCGAAAAATCTTATACGGTGTGTTGATTTTAAGCTTTTTGTCCATACACCATAAAAAGAAGAGTTCTTTAGCTAAACATTTGTTGACTTTCGTTTTGTTAAACACAGTTAAGCACATAATTTTATGTAACAACAAATGATCAGCACTCCTGATCAGAGAGTTTGGTGGATTACGTGAATTGAAATGGGTTTCACCTGTGAGAGTAGTCCAAAAAGAATCCACATCAAAATCAGGATGGTCATTCAAAACTTTTTATATTTGACAATTTAAATAATTCACGCATGATAGAATAATAGAGTTTAAAAACATTGCCTACGAGCCTAAACCAAAATAAATCCATCTTAGAATTATATCTAACTGTTGTAAAGAATTTTATAGATAGAGTGGCAGAAATGGGCAAATCACACCAAACAAATCTATTCCACCCTATATTCGCAGCTAATTGTTCAAGTCGGCGTCTCACTCCTATATTCTCTAAGACTTCAAAATTAAAATACCTAGGAGTAACAAATGCTCTATTTCTAAAATCACGGAAACGTGCACCTTTTTCTTCCGAGTAAATCAAAAATGGGGTTCAATAAGCGACTGCTAAGTTGGGTTTTCCTTCGCCGAAAACTTGAAGTCGGAGCTCATCAACTGGTTGTTTAACCCTCCTTGTCCTTGGTGGAGCCATTGTTAGAACAAAATATGCACAAACAGAAAAGAGAGAGAGTGAAATTTGTATTTAGAGAGAAAATCAAATCCCACCTAAATCTTGGTGTTTTTGAATGATTGATGTATGAAAAGAGTGAAGAAATGTAAGATGAATGGATGGCATAAGGAAAATACCCAAAATCTAGATGAAAAATGAAGAGTTTTTTTAAGAGGAAGAAGAGAGAAGGTCGTGGGTTAGAGAGAGAGAGAGAGTGCAAAAATTTAAGGATAAAGAGAGAAAGAAGGGGGGCAAATTTTAAACCCCCCTTCAGATGGAATTCCCATGCGTGCCACTTCCATCGGAATCCACCCAATTCCTATAGGCATGAGCTTCCTCTCCAGAAACTTTCTGGAGATGATTCCCACATCCGTGGGAATCACCCCAATTCCCACGACGTGGGAATTGGTGATCCTCCAGATTCCAAACCTTCAACAAGTGTAATTTCATTCTCCATGATTCCAACACCTACAAAAACATAAAGATCATACCATCCATAAGAACTTTTAAAGCAGAACAATTGAAATCAAACAAAAATCAGCATAGACGTCTATCAAAACCAATTCAACCATAAACATAACTTGAGAATTCAAACAAACAAACAAATAAGTGAACAAAATAATAAAAAGATAATTAATGTCTATGGGTTGCCTCCCATGCAGCGCTTCTGTTATTTTCGGTAGCTCGACTCTTCTTCTTGCTCATGGTGGATCAAATGGCAGGAATGATAATGGTGCACAAACTGATCTCAAACTATGTACCGGGGCTGCCTTATTCTGGACTCCACTTTCATTTTTGTTTTCCTTTCTTTGCCTTCTCCTACATGTTTGTTTCATTCTGAATGTATTTCCGAGGTCCTCAATATTTTCCTATCCTCCTTAAGGTTTAGATTCCTTGATATTTGTCGAGGGTAAAGTGGAGCCATACTTCTCCTTTGCCATCTCGAATGTTAACTACTCTTTCCTTACTCTCAGTAGTAACTCACCCCCATCAACATCAATAATTGCATGGGCGGTAGGTAGGAACGGTCGCCTGAGAACTATTGGGCTTTCCTCATCTTCACTAATATCCAATATGTAAAAGTCCACCGAAAAAACAAAGTTGTCAATGTGTAACTTCACATTCCTAATGATCTACTTCGGTAAATGTACTGTCCTGTTAGCCGTCTTTACTAATGTCTTAGTTGGTACTAGCTCGTCTAGACCCAACTTTTGACCAAATAAATACAGCATCATATTGATACCTACTCCCAAATCTACAAATGCGCGCTTTATCTTAACTCCATTTATACTACACGGAATGAAAAAGTCTCCTGGGTTTTCTTTCTTCTGTGCTAAATGCAGATTTTCTCTTGATATATGATTGATAACCTCTTCATTCAACGCCTCTTTTAACGTAAGCTTTATTTGGAGTTGATTTGATATATTTGTTATTTGGCCTAACTGTAACACCCCATTACCCTAGGGTATGCACCGGGACACCCGTAGGTCATTCCGATACATATCCTAAGATAAGGGAGCACTACGTGCGATCACTACAGAACTCTATATGGCATCACATACATTTAAACAATTAAAGTTGTAATTTTAAATCACAAGATTTTTAAAACCGAAATCTTCCTCTTTTCATTACTCAAACTCAACAGTTTATACAACAAATGTACAGTCTGTACATACAGAACCCTAATA
>JANQBM010659394.1:0-36811 GCA_025594535.1 Erythroxylum domingense | reverse complement strand
TTGAGAAACTTTAGGGATCAAATATGAGATATTTGATTTTATTAAAATTAAATTAATTACAATTAGAATTTGATTTTGATTATAATTAAAGATATTTAATTTTAATAAAAGACTTATGATTTTTCTATAAATACGGAAAAGTTCTTAGAAAACTTTTTTTCTTTTCCTCTCAAAACAGTTTATGAATTGCTCTGTGGATACCATCAGAGGCTGGACGCTTGGATAGCTCGTGATTGATCGATTGGAAAGTTCCAAAGATTTTTCCAACTGGAAAGCGAACAAGGTACGATTTCTAAATCGTTTAATGTTTTATTCAAGTTTATACAATTATCGGGATCAGCTCAGAATCTATAAAAAAAATTTATTTTCCGCTGCGCTCGTGATTCGATCACGATTGGATTCCAACAGTTTTCCCACCGAAGGTGCTCAACTAGTTTTTTTCCAACCAAAGGTGCCTAGCAACCGTCCCAATGGGCTATTTTGCCCACCGAAGGTGCCCATTGGGTTGTTTAGCCCACCAAAGTTGCCTAGCGACCATGCCAATGGGTTGTTATGCCCACCGATGGTGCTTAATGATCATGCCAATGTACTATTTTGCCCACTGAAAATGCGCCAACGGGCTATTTTTCCTACTAAAGGGGCTTAGCGATCATGCCAACGGGCTGTTTTGCCAACCAAAGTTGCCCAACAGACTATTTCTCCCACCGAAGCTGGCTAATGACCTTGCGAACGACCTGTTTTATTCACCCAAGGTTCCTAGCAACTGTGTCAATATGCTGTTTTGCTCACGGACGGTGCCTAACATCTGGGCCAATGGGTAGTTTTACCCACCAAGGGTCCCTAGTGACTGTATCAAATGAAAATTTTGCCCACCGAAGGCACCCAACTGGCTATTTTTTTGGCCAAAACTTTCTAACAACTATGCCCACGGTCTATTTTACCTGTCGAAGGTGCCCAAGTGGCAGTTTTTCACACCAATGGTGCGTAGCCACTGTGCGAACAGGTTATTTTGCTCACCAAAGTTGTGCCAATGGGCTTTTTTTCCCAAAGGTGCCTAGTGACTGTGCCAACAGGCTATTTAGCCCACCGAAGGCGCTCAACTGGCTGTTTTTCCTACTAAAAGTGCATAGCGAACTTGTAAACGGGCTATTTTGCTCATAGAAGGTGCCTAGTGACCTTACGAATGGGTTGTTTTGACCACGAAAGGTACGTAGAGGCCAGGTCAATGGGTTATTTTACGCATCAAAGGTGTGCCAACGAGTTCTTTTTCCCACCAAAGGTGACTAGCGACTGTGCCAAAGGGATGTTTTGCCTACCAAAGGCACCCAATAAATTGTTTTGCCCCCAAAGGTGCCTAACGACCATGCCAACTAGTTGATTTACCCTCTAAGGGTGCCCAACGAGCTATTTCCCCTTTGAATGTGCCTGGCGATCGTACCAACAAGTTGTTTTGCCCATCTAAGGTGCCTAGTGACAAAGCCAACGGGCTATTTTGCCCATCGAAGGTGGCCAATTGTCTGTTTTTCACACCAAAGGTGCCTAGTGAATGTGCCAACTGGTTGTTTTTTCCACCAAAGGTGCCAAACTTGTTGTTTTTCCAACCAAACGTGCCTAGTGACCATCCCAACAGGCTGTTTTGCCCACTAAAGGTGCCCAATGGGTTATTTTGCCTAGCGACCATGCCAATGGGTTGTTATGCCCACTGATGATGCTTAGTGATCATGCCAATGTACTGTTTTGCCCACTAAAAGTGCACCAACGAGCTATTTTTCTCACTAAAGGTGCCTATCTACTATGTGAACGGGCTATTTTGCTCACCAAAGGTGTACCATCGCTCTGTTTTTCCACTGAATGTGCCTAGCAACCATGTCAACGGTCTATTTTATCCACTGATGGTGTGCCAATGGCCTATTTTTCCCAACGAAGGTCCCAAGCAACTATGCTAACTAACTATTTTACCCACCGAAGGTGCCGAATGGGTTGTTTTTCCCACTAAAGGTGCCTAGGCACTATGCCAACGGGTGGTTTTATCAACCGAAGGTGCCTAGAGACCTTGCCAATGGGTTGTTTTGCCTGCCGGTGACGCCTAGCCACCGTGCCAACAGGGGATGGGCAACTAGTTATTTTTCCCATCAAAAGTGCCCAACTGGCTATTTTTCCCACCAAATATTCCTAGTGATCGTGCCAACAGGTTGTTTTGCCCACCCAAGGTGCTTAGTGACCATTCCAATGGGTTGTTTTGCCCACAATGGTGCTTAGTGATCATCTCAATGTACTGTTTGGGTCACTAAAGGTGTGCCAACTACCTATTTTTCCAACTAAAGATGCCTTGCGACTGTGTCAACGGGCTCTTTTGCCCACCAAAGGTGCCCAATGGGCTGTTTTTCCCACCGAAGGTGCTTAGAGACCATGCTAATCAGTTGTTTTTCCATCGAGGGTTCCTAGAGACTGTGTCAATGGGAGGTGGGTAGCTTGCTGTTTTGCCTAGTGATGGTGCCCAACTGGTTATTTTCCCACCAAAGGTGCCTAGTGATCGTACCAATGGGCTGTTTTGCCCACCTAAGGTGCCCAATCGGTTGTTTTACCCACCAAAGTTACCTAATGACTGCGACAAAGGTTGTTTTGCCCACAATGGTGCTTAGTGATCATGTCAATGTACTGTTTGGCCCACTGACGGTGTGCCCACTGACTATATTTCCCAACAAAGATGCCTAGCGACCGTGCCAAGGGACTGTTTTTCCCATTGAAGGTGCCCAATGTGCTGCTTTGCCCACCAAAGGTGCCTAATGGGCTATTTTTCCCATCGAAGGTACCTGACCACTGTGCCAATAAGTTATTTTGCCCACCGAAGGTCCTAGAGACCATGCCAACAAGTTGTTTTGCCTACCGAAGGTGCTTAGCAAACGGGCCAATGGGTTGTTTTGCCCGTCGAAGGTGCCCAACTAGCTGTTTTTCCCACCAAAGGTGCCTTGCGACCGTGTCAACTGGCTATTTTGCCCACCGAAGGTTCCCAATGGAATGTTTTCCCCACCGAAGGTGCTTAGAGACCATGCCAACGGGTTGTTTTGCCCATCGAGGGTTCCTAGCGACCGTGCCAATGGGAGGTGGGCAACTTGTTGTTTTGCCTACTGAAGGTGCCCATCTGGTTGTTTTTCCCACCAAAGGTACCCAGCAACAATCCCAACAGGCTGTTTTGCCCACCGAAGATGCCCAATGGGTTTTTTTGCCCACCAAAACTACCGAGCGACCATGTCAATGGGTTGTTATGGCCACCAATGGTGCTTAGTGATAGTGTCGACGTACTATTTTGCCTATTGAAAATGCGCCAACGGGCTATTTTTCCCACCGAAGGTGCATAGCGACCGTGCCAATGGGTTGTTTTGCCCACCGAAATTGCCCAACAGACTCTTTTTTCCACCAAAGTTTCCTAGCGACTATACGAACGACCTGTTTTACCCACCCAAGGTGCCAAGTGACCGTGTCAATGTGCTATTTTGCTCACGGAAGGTGCCTAGCATCTAGGCCAAAGGGTAGTTTTGCCCACCAAAAGTGCCTAACAACTGTATCAAATGAAAATTTTGCCCATCGAAGGCGTCTAAGTGCCTGTTTTTCCCACCAAAATTTCCTAACAACTGTGCCAATGGACTGTTTTCCCACCGAAGGTGCACAAGGGACTGTTTTTCCCACCAAAGGTGCCTAGCCACCATGCGAATGGGTTGTTTTGCCCACTAAAGCTATGTCAAAGGGCTATTTTCTGAAAGGTGCCTAGCGACAGAGCCAATGGGCTGTTTTGCCCACCAAAGGCACCCAAATGGCTGTTTTTCCTACCAAAGATGCCTAGCGAATGTGCAAATGGACTATTTTGCCCACCGAAGGTGCCTAGTGACCATGGGAATGGGCAGCCAAAAGATCAGGTCAATAGGCTATTTTACACACCGAAGCTGTGACAACGGGCTCTTTTTCCTATAGAAGCTGACTAGCGACCATGCCAAATAGTTGTTTTGCCCACTGAGGGTGCCCAATAGGCTGTTTTAGCCATCGAAGGTGCCTAGCCGTCATAGCAATGAGTTGTTTTGCCCATCGAAGGTACCTAGTGACAAAGCCAATGGGCTATTTTGCCCACCAAAGGCACCTAACTGGCTATTTTTCCTAACAAAGGTCCCTAGCGAATGTGTGAACGGGCTGTTTTGCCCACCAAAGGTGCCTAATGACCGTGCAAGTTGGCTATTTTAGCTGTCCAAGGTGCCTAGAGGCCTAGTCAATGGGCTGTTTTATGCACCAAAGGTGTGCCAACGAGTTCTTTTCCCACCGAAGGTGGCTAGCGACCGTGTCAAAGGGCTATTTTGCCCACCGAAGGTGCCCAATGAATTGTTTTGCCCACCAAAGGTGCCTAGCAACCATGCCAACTGGTTGATTTGCCCTCTGAGGGTTCCCAACGGGCTATTTTCCCCATTAAATGTGCCTAGCCATCGTACCAACAAGTTGTTTTGCCCATCGAAGATGCCTAGTGACAAAGCCAACTGGCTATTTTGTCCATCGAAGGTGGCCAACTGTCTGTTTTTCACATCAAAGGTGCCTAGTGAACGTGCCAATTGGTTGTTTTTCCCACGAAATATGCATAACGACCGTGTCGACGTGCTGTTTTGCCCGTCAAAAGTCTGCCAACGGGCTATTTTTACACTGAATGTGCCTAGCACCCATGCCAATGAACTGTTTTACCTACCAAAAGTGTGCCAATGGACTATTTTTTCAAGCAAAGGTCCATAGCGACTGTCTCAATGGGCTATTTTGCCCACCGAAGGTGCCCAACGGGCTGTTTTTCACACCGAAGGTGCCTAGCCACCATGCCAATGGGCTATTTTCCCACCAAAGGTGCCCAGAGGCTATCACAATGAGTTGTTTTGCCAACCAAGGGTGCCTAGCAACCGTGCCAATAGATTGTGCACCAACGTGCTATTTTTTCCACTGAATGTGCCTAGTGACCCTACCAATCAACTATTTTACCCATCGAGGATGTGCCAATAGCCCGTCTTTCCTATTGAAGGTCCCTGGCAACCGTATTAACGGGCTATTTTCCATATCGAAGGTGCCTAATGACAGTGTCAACAGGCTGTTTTGCCCACTGAAGGTGCACCAATGCACTATTTTTTCCACCGAATGTGCCCGGTAACTATGCTAATTAACTGGTTTACCAACCGAAGGTGCACCAACGGGTTGTTTTTCCCACTGAAGGTCCCTAACGAATGTGGTAATTGGCATTTTACCCACCGAAGGTGTCCAATGGGCTATTTTTCCCACCAAAGGTGCCTAGCCACCGTGGCACTGGGTTGTTTTGCCCACTAAAGGTTCCTAGAGAACATGTCAAAGGGTTGTTTTGCCCATCAAGGGTGCCTAGCGACCTTGCCAATGGGAGGTGGGCAACTAGATGTTTTGCACATCGAAAGTGCCCAACAGGCTACTTTTCCCACAAAAGGTACCTACCCACTATGCCAACGGGTTGTTTTGCCCACCGAAGGTGCCTAGACACGATACCAACGGGTTGTTTTACTTACCAAGGGTGCCTAGTAACCATGCCAATGTGTTGTTTTTCTAAACAAAGGTGCCTAGTGACTATCCCAATAGGCTGTTTTGCCCATCGAGGGCATGTCAACAGCCTATTTTTCCCCCCGAAGGTCCCTAACGACCATGATAATGTGTTATTTTACACACCGAAGGAGTCCAATGAGCTGTTTTCCCCACCGAAGATGCCTAACGACTATGTCATCGGGCGGTTTTGCCCACCGAAGGTGCACTAGCATACTGTTTTGCCATCGAATGTGCCTAACATCCATGCCAATGGACTGTTTTGGCCACCGAAGGTGTACCAATGGCTTGTTTCTCCCACCGAAGGTCCCCAACGACCGTGGCAATGGGTTATTTTACACACCGAAGGTGCCCAACGAGTTGTTTTTCCTAACAAAGGTGCCTAGCCATCCTGCCAACGAGTTATTATGCCCGCCGAAGGTGCCTAGAGACCATAACAACGGTTTTTTTTGCCCATAGAGGGTGCCTACCGACCTTGGCAACAGGAGGTGGGCAACTAGCTGTTTTGCGAACCGAAAGTGCCCAATTGGTATTTTTGCCACCAAAGGTGCCTAGCGACTGTGCCAATGGGTTGTTTTACAAATTGAAGGTTCCCAATGGGCTGTTCTGACCACCGAAGGTGCCCAACATGTTGTTTTTCCCAAGAAAGGTGCCTATACACTGTGCCAACGAGTTGTTTTCCCACCGAAGGTGCCTAGGGACTATGTCAACTAGTTGTTTTGCCCATCGAGGGTGCCTTGCGATTGTGCCAATGGGAGGTGGGAAACTTACTATTTTACTAACCAAAGGTGCACCAACGCATTGCTTTTTGCACAAAATACGCCCAGCAACCATGCCAACAGACTGTTTTGCCCACCGAAGGTGTACCAATGGTTTGTTTTCCCACCGAAGGTCCCTGGCAATCGTGGTAACAAGCTATTTTACCCACCGAAGGCACCCAACGGGCTATTTTTCCTAAAAAAGGTGCCTAGCTACCGTGCCAACGGGTTATTATGCCTGCCAAATGTGCCTAGAGACCATGCCAATGAGTTGTTTTGCCCATTGATGGTGCCTAGAGACTTTGCCAATAGGAGGTGGGCAACTTGCCGTTTTGCCCGCCGAAGATACCTAACTGGTTGTTTTTCCCACCAACGGCACCTAGCGATAGTGCCAACAGGCTGTTTTGCCCGTCGATGATGCCCAATGGGTGGTTTTGCCCACCAAAGGTGCCTAGCGACCATGCAAATAGGTTGTTATGCCCACTGATGGTGCTTAGCAATCGTGCCAATGTATTGTTTTGCCCACTGAAAGTGCACCAACAGGCTATTTTTCCCACCGAAGGTGTGTAGCGATAATGCCAACGGGATGTTTTGCCCCCCGAAGTTGCCCAACAAATTGTTTTTCCCACCAAAGGTGCCTAGCAACCATGCAAACGGGTTGATTTACCTAACCAAGGTGCCTAGCGATCGTGTTAATGCACTGTTTTTCCCACAAAGGGTTCCTAGCATCCTAGCCAACTGGTAGTTTTGCCCATCAAGGATGCCAAGAGGCCATATCCACGAACTGTTTTGCCCACCGAAGGCACCCAACTGGTTGTTTTTTCAACGGGTTGTTTTGCCCACCAAAGGTCCCTAGAGACCATGCTAACAGGTTGGTTTGTCCACTGAGGGCACCTAGCAACCATGCCAATAGATTGTTTTGCCCACTAAAGGTGCCCAACTAGCTATTTTTCCCACCAAAGGTGCCTAGCGACTGTGTTAACAGGTTGTTTCACCCACCGAAGGTGCCCAATGGGCTGTTTTTCCCACCGAAGGTGCTTAGCGACCATGCCAATCGTTTAGTTTTCCTAATGAGGGTGCCTAGCAACCGTGTCAAAGGGAGGTGGGCAACTTATTGCTTTGCCTACTGAAGGTGCCCAACTGGCTATTTTTCCAACCAAAGGAGCCTAGCGACTGTAACAATGGGTGGTTTTGCCCCCCAAAGGTGCCTAGCGACCATGCCAATGGGTTGTTATGCCCACCGATGGTGCTTAGCGATCATGACAACGTACTATTTTGCCTACTGAAAGTGTGCCAACGGGCTATTTTTCCACTGAAGGTGCCTAGTGACTGTGCCAACGGGCTATTTTGTCCACCGTAGTTGACCAACAGACTGTTTAACCCACCCAATGTGCCTAGCAACCGTGACAATGTGTTGTTTTGCCCACAGAGGGTGTTTAGCTTCTGGGCCAATGGGTAGTTTTACCCACCATGGGTGCCTAGCGATCGTATCAACAGATTATTTTACCCATCGAAGGCACCCAACTGGCTATTTTTCTTACCAAAAATTCCTAACAATCCTATCAACGAGCTGTTTTGCCCACCAAAGGTGTGCCAAAAACTGAAAGTGCTAAGTGATCGTGTGAACTGGTTGTTTTACTTATCCAAGGTGCCTAGCGACCTGTCAATGCATTGTTTTACCCACAGAGGGTGCCTAGCGACCATGTCAATGCGCTATTTTACCCACAGAGGGTGTCTAGCATCTGGGCCAAAAGGTAGTTTTTCCCACCGAGAGTGCCTAGCGACTGTATCAAAGTACTATTTTGGCCACCTAAGACACCCAATTGGCTGTTTTTCCCACCAAAGGTGCCTGGCGACCTTGCCAATAGGCTATTTTACCCACCGAAGGTGCCCAACATATTGTGTTTGCCACCGAAAGTACCTAGCGACCGTTCAAGCGGGCTATTTTACCTATCCAAGGTGTCTAGTGACCTTGTCATTGAGCTGTTTTACCCACAGAGGGTGCCTAGCATCAAGGCCAACGGGTAGTTTTGCCCACCGAGGGTGCCTAGCGATCGTATCAATGTACTGTTTTCCTAACCGAAGGCACCCAACTGGCTATTTTTCCCACCAAAAGTTCCTAACAACTTTGCCAGCAGGCTGTTTTACCCACCAAAGCTGCCCAAATGGCTATTTTTCCCACCAAAGGTGCCTAGCAACTGTGCCAATGGATTGTTTTGCCCACTGAAGGTGCCCAATGGGTTGTTTTGCCCCCCAAAGGTGCCTAGCGACCATGCCAACGGGTTGTTATGCCCACTGATGGTGCTTAGCGATCATGACAACGTACTATTTTGCCTACTGAAAGTGTGTTAACGGGCTATTTTTCCACTGAAGGTGCCTAGCGACCGTATCAACGTACTGTTTTCCTAACTGATGGCACCCAACTGGCTATTTTTCCCACCAAAGGTGCCCAGCAACTATGCCAATGGGTTGTTAGGCCCACCGAGGATGCCCAACTAGCTGTTTTTCCCACCCAAGAGTGCCTAGCGACTATGCCAATGGGTAGTTTTGCCCACTAAGGGTGCCTAGAGACCGTGCCAACGGGCTGTCTTGCCCACTGAAAGCACCCAACTGGCTGTTTTTCCCACCAAAGGCACCCAAAGGGTTGTTTTTCCCACCAAAGGTGCCCAATGGGTAGTTTTGCCCACTAAAGATGCATAAGGACCATACCAACGGATTGTTTTTCCCACTGATGGTGCTTAGTGACTGTGTAAACTGACTATTTTCCTACCAAAGATGTGCCAACGAGCTGTTTTTCCCACCGAAGGTGCCTATCCACCGTATCAACGAGCTGTTCTGCCCACCGAAGGTACCTAGTGACCATGCCAATGAATTGTTTTGCCCAACGAGGTTGCCCAGTACCCGTACCAACGGGTTGTTTTGCTAACGAAAGGTGCCCAATTGGCTGTTTTTCCTACAAAGGGTGCCTAGCGAATGTGCCAATAGGCATTTTTGCCCACCGAAGGTGCCAAGCGACTATGCCAATGGGTTGATTTGCCCACTGTTAGTGCCTAGCAACCGTGTCAATAGATTGTTTTCCACCGAATGTGCCTAGTGACTGTGTCAACGGATTGTTTTACCCATCGAAAGTTTTCCAAATGGTTATTTTTCTACTAAATGTGCCCAGTGACCGTGCCAACAGACTGATTTAGCCCTCAAAAGTTTACCAAAGGGCTGTTTTTCCTACCGAAGGTCCCTAGTGATAGTGCCAACGAGCTATTTTGCCCACCGAAGGTGCCTTATGGGCTATTTTTCCTACCGAGGGTGCCTAGCAACCGTGCCAATGGGTTGTTTTGCCCACCGAAGGTGCCCAACCAAAGGTCCCTAGCAACCATGTTAATGGGATGTTCTGCCCAACTAACTGTTTTTCCTAACAAAGGAGCCTAGTGAATGTGCCAATGGGCTGTTTTGCCCACCGAAGATGCATAACGAATATGCCAATGGGATATTTTGCCCAACAAGGGTGCCTAGAGACTGTGCCAATGGGAAGTTTTGCCCACTGAGGGTACCTAGCGACCGTGCCAACCGAAGGTGCCCAATGAGTTGTTTTTCAGACCGAAGGGGTCTAGTGGTCATGTCAAAGGGTTGCTTTGCCCAACGAAGGTGCCAACGGACTATTTTATCCACCGAAGGTGCCTAACACTCTATTTTTCCCATCGAGGGTGCCTAGCAACCTTAGCAAAGGGTTGTTTTGCCCACCGAAGGTGCACAATGGGCTATTTTTCCGACCTAAGGTGCCTAAAGACCATGCTAATGGGTTGTCTTGCCCACTGAGGGTGCATAGCGACCGTGCCAACGGGAGGTGGGCAACTTGCTATTTTGCCCACTGAAGGTGACCAACTGGCTTTTTTTACCACCAACAGTGCCTAACGACCATGAAAATAGACTGTTTTGCCCGCCGAAAGTGCCCAATGGGTTGTTTAGCCCTCCGAAGGTGCCTAGTGACGATGCCAATGGGTTGTTTTGCCCACCGATGGTGCTTAACAATTGTGCCAACGTACTATTTTACCCATTGAAGGAGTGCCAATGGGCTATTTTTCCCACAGAAGGGGCCTAATGATCATATCAATGGGCTATTTTATCCATTGAAGGGACCCCAATAAATTGTTTTTTCCACCGAAGGGGTCTAGCGAACCAGCTGTTTTACCCATCCAAGGTACCTAGCGACCGTGTCAATGTGTTGTTTTACCCACAGAGAGTGTCTAGTGTCTGACCTAGCAGGTAGTTTTCCCATCGATGGTGCCTAGCGACCGTATCAATGTACTATTTTAGCCACCAAAGGCACGCAACTGGCTGTTTTTCCCACCAAATATGCATAGTGACCATGCCAACAGGCTGTTTTACCACCGAAGATGCCCAACATACTATTTTTCCCTTCGAAGGTGCCTAGCCACCATACTAACAGGTTGTTTTGCCCACCAAACTTTCCTACTGACCATACAAATAGGTTGTTTTGCCCATAGAGGGTGCCTAGCGACTGTACCAATGAGTTGTTTTGCTGACCAATGGGGCCCAAATGGCTGTTTTTTCCACAAAGGGTGCCTCGCGAACATGCGAACAGGATGTTTAGCCCACCAAAGGTGCCCAATGGGATGTTTTTCCCACCAAAGGTGCCTAGAGACCATGCCAAAGGTGTTCATTTGCCCACTGATGGTACCGAGGAACAGTTCCAATGGAGTGTTTTTCCACCCAATGTGCCTAGTGACCATGCCAATGGACTATTTTACCCATCGAAAGTTTGCCAAAGGGTTATTTTTCCACCGAACGTGCCTAGTGACTGTGCCAACAGATTGTTTTGCCCATCGAAAGTTTTCCAAAGGGTTTTTTTCCACCGAATGTGCCTATTGACCATGTCAACTGAATGTTTTGTCCACCTAATGTGTGCCAACAGGTTGTTCTTCCCACTGAAGGTCCCTAGTGACTGTGCCAACGAGCTATTTTGCCCATCACAGGTGCCCAACGGGCTATTTTTCCCACCAAGCTACCCACCAAAGGTGCCAATGCGTTGTTTTACCCACAGACGGTGTCTAGTGTCTGACCTAGCAAGTAGTTTTCCTACCGATGGTGCCTAGCGACCGTATCAATGTACTATTTTGTCCACTGAAGGCACCCAATTGGCTGTTTTTCCCACCAAATATGCATAGCGACCATGCCAACGGGTTGTCTTACCACCGAAGGTACCCAACATACTGTTTTTCCCTTCGAAGGTGCCTAGCCACCATACAACAAGTTGTTTTGCCCACCAAAGTTGCTTAGTGACCATACCAATAGGTTGTTTTACCCACATAGGGTGCCTAGCGACTGTACCAATGAGTTGTTTTGCTGACCAATGGGGCCCAAATGGCTGTTTTTTCCACAAAGGGTGCCTAGCGAACACGGGATGTTTAGCACACCAAAGGTGCCCAATGGGATGTTTTTCCCACCAAAGGTCCCTAGAGATCATGCCAACGTGTTTATTTGCCCACTGATGGTGCCTAGGAACCTTGCCAATGGAGTGTTTTTCCACACAATGTGCCTATTGACCATGTCAATGGACTATTTTACCCATTGAAAGTTTTCCAAAGGGCTATTTTTCCACCGAATGTGCCTAGTGACTGTGTCAATAGATTGTTTTGCCCATTGAAAGTTTTCCAAAGGATTTTTTTTCCACCAAATGTGCCTATTGACCATGCCAACTGAATGTTTTGTCCACCTAATGTGTGCCAACAAGTTGTTTTTCCCACTGCCTAACGACCGTGCCAACGGACTATTTTATCCACCGAAGATGTCTAACAGTCTATTTTTCCCATCGAGGGTGCCTAGCAACTGAGGGTGCCTAACATCCTTAACAACGGGTTGTTTTGCCCACCGAAGGTGCCCAATGGGTTATTTTCCCCACAAAAGTTGCCCAATAGGCTGTTTTCCCATCGAAGGTGCCTAGCCACAGAAACAACGGGTTCTTTTGCCGACTGAAGGTGCCTAGAGACCATGCCAACAGGTCGTTTTGCCCAACAAGGGTGCCTAACAATTGTGCCAAAGAGTTGTTTATCCTACCGAAGGTGCCTAAATGGCTACTTTTCCCACCAAAGGTGCCCAGCAACCGTGCCAATGGGCTGTTTTGCCGACCTACGGTGTCGGAAGACCATGTCAATAGGTTGTCTTGCCCACCAAGGGTGCCTAGCGACCGTGCCAACGGGAGGTGGTCAACTTGCTATTTTACCCACTGAAGGTGACCAACTGGTTGTTTTTACCACCAAAAGTGCCTAGCGACCATGCTAACAAACTGTTTTGCTCGCCGAAGGTGCCCAATGGGTTGTTTAGCCCTCCGAAGGTGCCTAGTGAAGATGCCAATGGGTTGTTTTGCCCACCGATTGCTCTTAACAATTGTCCCAACGTACTATTTTACCCACTGAAGGTGTGCCAATGGGCTATTTTTCCCACCGAAGGTGCTTAATGACCGTATCACTGGGCTATTTTGCCCATTAAAGGGGCCCAACATATTGTTTTTTCCACCGAAGGGGTCTAGTGACCATGAGAACTGGCTGTTTTACCCATCCAAGGTACCTAGCGACCGTGTCAATGCATTGTTTTACCCACAGAGGGTGTCTAGTGTTTGAGCCAGCAGGTAGTTTTCCCACCGAGGGAGCCTAGTGACCGTATCATGTACTGTTTTGCCTACCAAAAGCACCCAACTGGTTGTTTTTCCCACCAAAGATGCATAGCGATCATGCCAACGAGCTGTTTTACCATTGAAGGTGCCCAACATACTATTTTTCCCATCAAAGGTGCGTAGTCACCATACCAACAGGTTGTTCTGCCCACCAAAGTTGGCTACTGACCATACCAATAGGTTGTTTTACCGACAGAGTGTGCCTAGCTACTATACCAACGAGTTGTTTTGCCGACCAATGGAGCCCAAATGGCTATTTTCCCACAAAAACATGCCTAGCGAACGTGCGAACGGGATGTTTTTCCCACCAAAGGTGCCCAATGGGTTGCTTTTCCCATCGAAGGTGCCCAGAGACCATGCCAACGTGTTGATTTTCCCACTGACGGTGCCTAGCAATTGTGCCAATGGACTATTTTTCCACTAAATGTGCTTAGTGACCGTGCCAATGGACTATTTTACCCATCGAAAGTTTGCCAAAGGGCTATTTTTCCACCGAATGTGCCTAGTGACTATGCCAACAGACTGTTTTTCCCATCGAAAGTTTTCCAAAGTGTTTTTTTTTCCACCGACTATGCCTATTGACCATGCCAACGGAATGTTTTGCCCACCTAATGTGTGCCAACAGGTTGTTTTTCCCACCGAAGGTCCCTAGTGACTATGCAAACAAGCTATTTTACCCATCGAAGGTTCCCAACGGGCTATTTTTCCCACCAAACATGCCTAGCCACTATGCCAATGGGTTGGTTTGCCCACCAAAGTTTCCTAGACACCATACCATCGGGTTGTTTTGCTCACCAAGGGTGCCTAGCAACCATATCAACAGGTTGTTTTGCCAACCGAATGTGCCCAACTGGCTGTTTTGTAGCCAACGATGCCTAGTAACTAGGTGAACGTGCTGTTTCGCCCACTGAAGTTGCCCAATAGGTTGTTTTGCCCACCGATGGTGCCTAGTGACCATGTCAACGGGTTGTTTTGCCGATCGATGGTGCCTAGCAACTGTGCCAATGTACCGTTTTGCCTACCGAAGGTGTGCCAACAGGCTATTTTTCTTGCTGAAGAAGCCTAGTGATAAGGCCAAAGGGCTATTTTTCCCACCGAAGGTGCCCAACAGGCTGTTTCTCCTACTGAAGGTGCCTAGCAACCATGCCAAAGGGCTATTATGCCCACCAATGGTGCTTAGAGAACGTCCAAACAATTAGTTTTTCCCACCCAAGGTGCCCAACTAACTATTTTTCCCATAAAAGGAGCCTAGCGAATGTGTCAATGAACTGTTCTGCCCACCGACGGTGCATAGCAACCATGCCAATAAGGTATTTTCCCCACCGAGGGTGCCTAGAGATTGTGCCAACGGGAAGTTTTGCCGACTGAGGGTGCCTAGCTTCTATGCCAACCGGGTGTTATGCCCACTGAAGGTGCCTAATGAGTTGTTTTTCATGCCGAAGGGGCTTAGTGGTCATGTCAAAAGGTTGCTTTGCCCACCAAAGGTGCCTAGCGACTATGCCAACGGACTATTTTACCCACCGAAGGTGCCTAACAATCCATTTTTCCCATCGAGGGTGCCTGCCTACAAACTGAGGGTGCCTAGCAACCTTACCAACGGGTTGTTTTACCCACCGAAGGTGCCCAATGGGTTGTTTTTCCCACAAAAGTTACCCAACGGGCTGTTTTTCCCACTGAAGGTGCCTAGCCACAGTAACAACTTGTTCTTTTGCCCACTGAAGGTGCCAATAGGTTGTTTTGGCCAGCGAGAGTGCCTAGCAACCGTGCCAACTGGTTGTTTTGCCTACCGAAGGTGCCCAACTGGCTATTTTTCCCACAAAAGGTGCCTAGCAATTGTGCCAATGGGCTGTTTTGCCCATCGTAGGTGCCCAATGGGCTGTTTTGCCCACATAAGGTGCCTGAAGTCCATGCCAATAGGTTGTCTTACCCACCGAGGTTGTCTTGCCCACCGAGGTTGTCTTGCCCACCGATGGTGCCTAGCGACCGTGCCAACAGGAGGTGGGCAATTTGCTGTTTTGTCCACTAAAGGTGCCCAACTGGCAGTTTTTACCAACAAAGGTGCCTAGTGGCCATGCCAACAGATTGTTTTGCCCATCGAAGGTGCCCAATGGGTTGTTTAGCCAACCGAAGGTGCCTAGTAACGATGCTAATGGGTTGTGTTTAGCCACCGATGATGCTTAACAATCATGCCAATTTACTATTTTACCCCTGAAGGTGTGCCAACGGGCCATTTTTCCCACCGAAGGTGCCTAACAACGGTATCACTGGGCTATTTTACCCATCGAAGGGGCCCAACATATTGTTTTTCCCACCAAAGGTGTCTAGCGACCGTACGAACTGGCTATTTTACCCATCCAAGGTAGCTAACGATAGTGTCAATGCATTGTTTTACCCACAGAGGGTGTCTAATGTCCGAGCCAAGAGGTAGTTTTCCTACCGAGGGTGCCTATCGACTGTATCAACGTATTGTTTTGCCCACCGAAGGCTTCCAACTAACTATTTTTCGCACCAATGGTGCATAGCGACCATGCCAACGGGCTGTTTTACCACCGAAGGTGCCCAACAGACTGATTTTCCCATCGAAGATGCCTAGCCACCATACCAACAGGTTTTTGGGCCCACCGAAGTTGCCTAGTGACCATACCAATAGGTTGTTTTACCCACCGAGGGAGCCTAGCGACTATAACAATGGGTTGTTTTGCTGATCAATAGGGCCCAAATGGTTGTTTTTTCCATAAAAGATGCCTAGCGAATGTGCCAACGGGATGTTTTGCCCACCAAAGGTGTCCCAATGGGTTGTTTTTCCCACCGAAGGTGCCTAGAGGCCATGCCAACGTGTTGATTTGCCCACTGATGGTGCCTAGCAACCATACCAATGGAGTGTTTTTCCACCGAATGTGCCTAGTGACTGTACCGATGGATTGTTTTACCCATCAAAAGTTTGCCAAAGGGCTATTTTTCCACCGAATGTGCCTATTGACCATGCCAATCGAATGTTTTGCCCACCTAATGTGTGCTAACAAGTTGTTTTTACCACCGAAGGTCCCTATTGACCCTGTCAACGAGCTATTTTGCCCATCGAAGGAGCCCAAAGGGTTATTTTTCCCCCCAAACGTGCCTAGCCACTATGCCAATGGGTTGGTTTGCCCACCAAAGGTGCCTAGACACCATACCAACGGGTTGTTTTTCCCACCAAAGGTGCCTAGTAACCATGTCAGCGTGTTGTTTTGCCCATTGAAGGTGCCCAGTAGGGTATTTTGCCCACAGTCAGGGCCTAGTGACCATGTCAACGGGTTGTTTAGCCCATTGATGGTGCCTAGCAACCGTGCCAAAGTACCGTTTTGCATACCGAAGATGTGCCAATGCGTTATTTTTCCTACCAAAGGTGCCTAGTGATCATGCCAACGAGCTGCTTTATCGAAGGTGCCCAACAGGCTATTTTTCCTACTAAAGGTGCCTAGCCACCATACCAAAGGGCTGTTTTGCCCACCAAAGGTGCCTAGTGAATGTGCCAACGGGCCGTTTTGTCCACCAATGGTGCTTAGAGATTGTCCAAATGAGCAGTTTTTCCTACCCAAGGTGCTCAACCGACTGTTTTTCCCACAATAGGCTGTTTTGCCCACCGATGGTGTATAGCGACCATGCCAATGAGGTATTTTTTCCACCGAGGGTGCCTAGAGACCATGCCAACGGGAAGTTTTGCCTACTGAGGTTGCCTAGCGACCGTGTCAACTGGTTGTTTTGCCCACCGAAGGTGCCCAATGAGTTGTTTTTCAGACCGAAGGAGCCTAGCGATCATGTCAAAGGGGTTGCTTTGCCCATCGAAGGTGCCTAGCGACCGTGCCAATGGACTATTTTACCCACCGAAGGTGCAAAATAGTTTATTTTTCCCATCGAGGGTGCCTAGCAACATTACCAACGTGATGTTTTGCCAACTGTGGGTGCCTAGCGACTGTACTGATTGTTTTGCCCATTGAATGTCGCCCAACGTGCTGTTTTTTCTAGCGAATGTGCCTAGCGATCATGTCAATGGACTGGTTTGTCCACCGAGGGTGTACCAACAACTTGTTTTTCCCACTGAAGTTCCCTAGTGACCGTGCTAACGGGCTATTTTACCAACCAAAGGTGCCCAATGGGCCCTTTTCCTTACCGAAGGTGACTAACAACCGTGTCAACAAGTTATTTTTTCCACCGAAGGTGTACCAACGACTTGTTTTTCCTACCGAAGGTCCCTAACGACCATGGTAACAGGCAATTTTACCCACCGAAGATGCCCAACGGGTTGTTTTTCCTACCAAAGGTGCCTAGCCACCAGGCCAATGGGTTGTTTTCCCCACCAAAGGTGCCTAGAGACCATGCCAACAAGTTGTTTTGGCGATCGAGGGTGCCTAGTGACCTTGCCAACTGGAATTGGGTAACTAACTATTTTGCCCACCGAAAGTGCCCAACTGGCTGTTTTGTCCAGCCAAAGGTGCCTAGCGACCTTGCCAACATGCTGTTTTACCCATCGAAGGTGCCCAATGGGTTATTTTGCCCACCAAAGGTGCCCAACGTCCTGTTTTTCCCGTCGAAGGTGCCTAGCCACTATACCAATGGGTTTGCCCCCCGAACGTGCCTATAGACCATGCAAACAGCTTGTTTTGCCCACCAAAGGTGCCCAATTGGCTATTTTTCCAACCAACGGTGCCTAGCGACCATGACAATAGGCTGTTTTGCTCATCAAATGTGCCCAATAGGTTGTTTTGCTCACTGAAGGCACCTGATGGGCTGTTTTGGCCACTGAAGGTGCCTAAAGACCATACCAACGGGTTGTCTTGCCGACTGAGGGTGCCTGGCGATCGTGCCAATGGGAAGTGGGCATCTTGCTATTTTACCAACCGAAGGTGCCCAACTGGCTGTTTTTCCCACCAAAGGTGCCTAGCGACCTTACCAACATACTGTTTTGCCCACAAAAGTTGCCCAATGGGTTGGTTTGCCTGCTGAAGGTGCCTAGTGACCATGCCAATGGGTTGGTTTGCCCACCGATGGTTCTTAGAGATCCTACCAACATACTATTTTTCCCACTGAAGGTGCTTAGCGACCATGCCAATAGGCTATTTTACCCACCGAAGGTGCCTAACAGATTGTTTTTCCCCTCGAAGGTGCCTAGCGACTGTGCAAACTGATTGTTTTACCCATCCAAGGTGCCTAGCGACCGTGTCAATGCATTGTTTTACCCACAGAGGATGCCTATCGTCTGGGCCAATGGGTAGTTTTACACATCAAGGGTGCCTAGCGAAGGCACCCAACTGATTGTTTTTCCTATCGAAGGCACCCAACTGGCTATTTTTTGCACTAAAAGTTCCTAACAACTATACGAACGGGTTGTTTTTCCCACCAAAGTTCCTAGCCACCGTGCGAACAGGCTGTTTTACCTACCAAAGGTGTGCCAATTGGCTATTTTTCCCACCAAAGGTACCAAGTGACCATGCGTTGTTTTGGCCACCCAAAGTGCCTAGTGATCGTGTCAACTAGCTATTTTGAACATCGAGGGTGCCTAGCAACTGTGCCAATAGGCAGTTTTGCCCACTGAGGGTGCCTAGCGACCATGCCAAGGGTTCTTTTGCCCACTGAAGGTGCCCAACGGACCGTTTTTCCCTTCAAAGGTGCCTAGCCACCGTACCAACGGGCTATTTTGCCCACCGAAGATGTCTAGTGACCATACCAACGGGTTGTTTTGCCCACCAAGGGTGCCCAACAACCATACCAACGGGCTATTTCTCCTGAAAAGGGTGCCTAGCGAATGTGCCAACAGGCTGTTTTGCCGACTGAAGGCGCTCAATGGGTTGTCTTACCTACCCAAGGTGCCCAACGACCATACCAACGGGTTGATTTGCCCACTGATGGTGCCTAGCAACCGTGCCAATGGATTGGTTTTTCACCGAATGTGCCTAGTGATTGTGCCAACGGATTGTTTTACCCATCGAAAGTTTGCCAAAGGGCTATTTTTCACCGAATATGCTTAGTGACCGTGCCAATGGACTGTTTTACCCATCGAAAGTTTGTCAAAGGGTTGTTTTTGTAACATCTCATAATTAGGGTTAAAACACTAGGATGCTTTATAAATAAAAATTTGTTGAGAAATTAGAAATGCATTTCATACATTATATGACATACGCATGCACGTGAATAATGTTGTCATTCATGAAACAATTGTACTTGCATTCATTGACATTTTTTCAAGTATAAGTGATATTTTTTTAATGTGATTAAAGTGTGAATTTTGGATAAATTGTGTTACGAAAATTTATTTGGTGAATTATGAATTAATTGTTTTGGAAAATTTAATTGGTGTGTAATAGAATTATTTTTTATTTTTGGAGACATTTCAAATATTTTAGGGATTTATAAAAGAATTGAGGAATTCTAGATTAAGGAAATAAAGAATTAAGAGACAAATAGAAGTGTGATAATTAGAGTAATAATTAATTGATATAATTAAAAATTTGAGGGAATTTAATGATCATACCCACTGAAGGTGCACCAGCGAACTATTTTTCCCACCGAAGGTGCCTAGCGATGGTGCCAACAGGTTGATTTACTTACCGAAGGTGCCCAACTGGTTGTTTTCCTACCAAAGGTGCCTAGCGACCGTACCAACGAGCAATTTTTCCCAGAAAAGGTGCCCAATGGGTAGTTTTGCCCACCGAGGGTGCCTAGTGACCATGTCAACAAGTTGTTTTGCCCACCGAGAGTGCCTAGCAACTGTGCCAACGGGTTGTTTTGCGCACTGAAGGTGCCCAACTGGCTAAGTTTACCCACCAAAGATGCCTAGCGATCATTTCATTAGACTGTTTTGGCAATCGAAGGTGGCCAATGGGGTGTTTTTCCCACCGAAGATGCCTAAAGACCATGCCAATAGGTTATTTTTCCCACAAAGAGTGCCCAGCAGCCGTGCCAATGGGAGGTTGGCAGCTTGCTATTTTGCTCATTGAAGGTGCCCAACTGGCTGTTGTTCCCACCATAGGTTCCTAACGACCATGACAATGGTCTGTTTTGCCCACCGACAGTGCCCAATGGGTTGTTTTGCCCACCAAGGGTGACTAGTAACCATGAATGGGTTGTCTTGCACTTCGATGGTGCATAGCGATCGCGCCAATGTACTATTTTTCCCACTGAATGTGCGCCAACGAGCTATTTTTTCCACCAGAGGTGCCTAACAATCGTGCCAATGGGCTATTTTACCCACCGAAGGTGCCCAACAGACTGTTTTCCCTACCGAAGCTGCGTAGTGGTCATGTCAATGGGCTATTTTACCCATCCAAAGTGCCTAGTGACCGTGTCAATGTGTTGTTTTGCCCACACGGGTTACCTAGCGTTCGGGCCAACGGGTAGTTTTACCCACTGAGGGTATCTAACAACGATATCAAATTATTGTTTTGTCCATCAAAGGCACTCAACAGGCTTTTTTTCCCCCTAAAGTTCCTAACTGTACCAACGGGCTACTTTACCCACTGAGGGTGCCTAGCGACTAAGCCAATGTGCACTCTTCCCCACCGAAGGCACCCAACTGATTGTTTTTCCCACCAAAGGCATCTAAAGGGTAGTTTTGCCCACCAAAGGTACCCAATGGGCAGTTTTGCCCATTGAAGGTGCCTAGCAACCATGCCAATGGGCTATTTTTCCCTTTGATGGTGCCTAGCGACTGTGTGAACAGATTATTTTCCCACCGAAGATGTACCAACGGACTATTTTTCCCACCGAAGGTGGCTAGCGACTGTGCCAAATGGTTGTTTTACCCACCGAAGGTGTTGAACAGATTGTTTTTCCTACCAATGGATTGTTTTTCCCATCGAAGGTAGCTAGTGACCGTGCCAAAGGATTATTTTGCCCACCAAAGTTACCCAACGAACTGTTTTTCTCACCAAAGGTGCCTAGCCACCATATCAACGGGCTGTTTTGCCCACCAAGTGTGTCTAGTGACCATGTCAACAGGTTGATTTGCCCACCGAGGGTGCTTAACCACTGTGCCAATAGGCTATTTTACCCATCGAAAGTTTGCCAAAGGGCTTTTTTTCCCATCAAAGGTGCCTAGCAAACATGTCAATGCGTTGTTTTTACACCAAATGTGTTTAGCGACCATGCCAACGGAATGTTTTACCCACCTAATGTGTGGCAATGGGTTGTTTTCCCACAGAAGGTGTCTAGACACCATACTAACGGGTTGTTTTGCCCACCAAGAGTGCCTAGCAACCGTACCAATAGGTTGTTTTACCCACTGAAGGAGCGTAACTGGCTATTTTTTGAAAAAAGGTGCCTAGCGATCGTGTCAATGGGCTATTTTGCCCACTAAAGGTGCCCAATAGGATGCTTTTCCCACTGATGCTGCCAATCGTCCATGTCAACGGGTTATTTTGCCTATCGATGTTGCCTAGCAACCATGTCAATGTACTGTTTTGCCCACCGAAGGTGTGCCAATTAGCTATTTTACCCACCGAAGGTGCCTAATAGGCTGTTTTTCCCACCGAAGGTGCCTAGCCACCGTGTCAAAGGACTGTTTTGCTCACCAAAGGTGCCTAACAACCATGTCAACGAGTTGATTTGCCCATGAGGGTGGCCAATGGGCTGCTTTCACCATTAAAGGTACCTGGAAGACATGTCAATGAGTTGTCTTGGCCACCGAAGGTGTTAGTGACAATGCCAACGGGTTGTTATGCCCACCAAAGGTGCCTAGTGAATATGTGAATAGGTTGTTTTACCCACCCAAGGTGCCTAGATACCATACCAACGAGCAGTTTTACCCACCTAAAGTGCCCAACCGGCTGTTTTTCCCATAAAATGTGCCTAGTGAATGTGCCAACGGGCTGTTTTGCCCAGTCAAGGTGCCTAGTGACCATGCCAATGAGATGTTCTGCCCACCAAAGGTGTCTAGAGATCATGCCAAGTTGAAGTTTTGCCCACCGAGGGTGCTTAGTTACAATGCCAAAGGGTTGCTTTGCCCATCGATGGTGCCTTGCGACCGTGTCAACGGACTGTTTTGCCCATCAAAGGTGCCCCAATAGTCTATTTTTCCCATTGAGGGTGCCGGGCAACTGAGGAAGCCTAGCAACCTTACCAACAGGTTGTTTTGGCCACTGAAGGTTACCCCACGTGCTGTTTATTCCACCGAATATGCCTAGTTACCACATCAACAGACTATTTTACCCATCGAGGGTGTGCCAACAGCTTGTATTTCCTACCAAAGCTCCCTAGCGACTATGCTAACGGGCTATTTTACCTACTGAAGGAGCCCAATTGGCTGTTTTTCCTATAAAAGGTGCCTAGCGAATATGCCAACAGGCTGTTTTGCCCACCAAAGCTGCCTATTGACTGAGCCAACAGGTGATTTTCCCCACCCAAGGTGCCTAGTGACTATGCCAACGAGCAGTTTTACGCACCGAGGGTGTCTAGAGTCCTTGTCAACGAGAAGTTTTTGCAACCAAGTTTGTCCAATGGGTTGTTTTACCCAACGAAGGTGTCTAGCGATCATCCAAATGGGTTGTTTGGCCACCGATGGTGCTTAGCGATCATGTCAACTTACTGTTCTGCCCACTGAAGGTGCCTAGCGATTGAGTCAAAGGCTTGTTTTGCTCACTGAAGGTGCCCAATAGGTTGTTTTACCCATCGAAGGTGCTTGGTGACCATGCCAACGAGTTGTTTTACCTGTCGATGGTGCTTAGCGATCATGTCAACGCACTGTTTTGCTCACTAAAGGTGCGCCAATCGGCTATTTTTCTCACCAAAGGTGCCTAGGGACCATGCCAATGGGTTGTTTTACACATCAAAGGTGCCCAATGGGCTGTTTTGCCCACCGAAGGTACCCAACGAGCTATTTTTCGCACCACAGGTGCCTAGCCACAGTGCCAATGGGTTATTTTGCCCATCGAAGGTGCCTAAAGACCATGCTAGCATTTTTCCCTTTAAGGGTGCCTACAAAAAGTTCCAACCGATTGTTTTGCCCACCGAAGGTAACCAACTGGCTCTTTTTCCCACCAAAGGTGCCTAATGACCGAGTCAACGGGCTGTTTTGCCTACCGAAGGTTCCCAATTCCAACCGATTGTTTTGCCCACTAAAGGTACCCAACGGGCTGTTTTGCCTACCGAAGGTTCCCAATGGGTTGTTTTACCCACCGAAGGTGCCTAAAAGACACGCCAATGACTTGTTTTGCCCATCGAGGGTACCTAAAAGACACGCTAATGGGTAACTTGCTGTTTTGCCTACCGAAGGTGCCCAACTGGCTATTTTTCCCATAAAAGGTACCTAGCCATTGTGCCAACGGACTGTTTTGCCCACTGATAGTGCCCAATGGGTTGTTTTTCCCACTGAAAGTGCTTAATAACCTTTTCAATGGGTTGTTTTGCCCTTCGATGGTGCTTAGCGATCGTGCCAACGTACTATTTTGCCCACTAAAGGTGCACAAATGAGCTATTTTTCCTACTGGAGGTGCTTAGCGACTATGCCAACGGGCTGTTTTACACACCAAAGGTGCCCAATTGGCTGTTTTCCCACCAAAGGTGCCTAATGAGTAGTTTTGCCCACCGAAGGTGCCTAGCAACCATGCCAACGGGTTGTTTTGCCCACCGAGGGTGCCTAGCAACCATACCAACGGGTTGTTTTACGCATCAAAGGTGCTCAACTGACTATTTTTCCCACCAAAGGTACCCAACAACCGTGTCAATGGGCTATTTTGGCCACAGAAAGTGCCCAAAGGGTTGTTTCGCCCACCAAACGTGCCTAAAGACCATGCCAATGGGTTATTTTGTCCACTGAGGGTGCCCAACGACCCTGCCAATGGGAGGTTGGCAACTTGCTATTTTGCCCACCAAAGGTGCCTAACGACTTTGCCAACGGGCTGTTTTGCCCACCGACGGTACCCAATGGATTGTTTTGTCCACTAAAGGTACCTAGTAACCATGCCAATAGGTTGTTTTCCCCTCTGATGGTGCTTAATGTTCGTGCCAATGTACTACTTATCCCACTGAACCTTTGCCAACGAGCTATTTTTCCCAGGGAAGGTGCTTAGCGGTCGTGCCAACGGGCAGTTTTACCTACTGAAGGTGTCCGACAGACTGTTTTTCCCACCAAAGTGCCTAGCGGCCATGCCAACGAGCTGTTTTACCCATCCAAAGTGCCAAGCGACCGTGTCAATGTGTTGTTTCGTCCATAGGGGTTGCCTAACATCTGGACCAACAGGTAGTTTTTCCCATTAAGGGTATCTAGCGACCATATAAAGGTACTGTTTTGCCCACCGAAGGCACTCAACTGGCTATTTTTCCCTCCAATAATTCCTAACAATGGTACCAAAGGGCTGTTTTACCCACCGAAGGTGCTCAACAGGCTGTTTTTCCTACCAAAGATTCCAAAGGACTGTTTTGCTCACCAAAAGAGCCTAGAGACCATGTCAACGGGTTGATTTTCCTACCAAGGGTGGCCAACGGGCTGCTTTCCCCATTGAAGGTGCCTGGCCAACATGCCAAAGAGTTGTCTTGGCCACCTAAGGTGACTAGTGACAATGCCAACAGGTTGTTACGCCCATCGAGGGTGCCCAACTCTCTGTTTTTCCCATCAAAGGTGTCTAGTGAACGTGTGAATAGGTTGTTTTGCCCACCCAAGGTGCCTAGATACCATGCCAACGAGTAGTTTTACCCACCTAAGGTGCCCAACTGGCTGTTTTGCCCATAAAATGTGCCTAGTGAATGTACCAACGGACTGTTTTGCCCACCAAAGTTTCCTAACTACTTTGCCAATAGGTTGTTTTGCCCACTCAAGGTGCGTAGCGACCATGCCAATGAGTTGTTTTGCCCACTAAAGGTGTTTAGAGATCATGCCAAACTGAAGTTTTGCCCACCGAGGGTGCCTAGTGACCATGCCAAATGGTTGCTTTTCCCACCGAGGGTGCCTAGCTACCGTGCCAATGGACTGTTTTGCCCATCAAAGGTGCCCAACAGTCTATTTTTCCCATCGAGGGTGCCTAGCAACTGAGGAAGCCTAGCAACCTTACCAACGGGTTGTTTTGCCCACCGAAGGTTGCCCCACGTGCTGTTTATTCCACCGAATATGCCTAGTGACCACGTCAACAGACACTTTTGCCCATCGAGGGTGTGCCAACAGCTTGTATTTCCCACCAAAGCTGCCTAGCAACTATGCTAACAAGCTATTTTACCTACCGAAGGAGCCCAACTGGCTCTTTTTTCCTATAAAAAGTGCCTAGTGAATGTGCCAATAGGCAATTTTGCCCACCAAAGGTGCTTATTGACTAGCCAACGGGCTATTTTTCCCACCCAAGGTGCCTAGTGACTATGCCAACGAGCAGTTTTGCCCACTGAGGGTGTCTAGAGTCCTTGCCAACAGGAAGTTTTTGCCACCGAGTTTGTCCAATGGGTTGTTTTACCCAACGAGGGTGTCTAGCGACCATCCCAATGGGTTATTTGGCCACCGATGATGCTTAGCGATCGTGTCAACTTACTGTTCTACCCATTAAAGGTGCCTAGCGATTGGGTCAAAGGCTTGTTTTGCCCACCGAAGGTGCCCAATGGGTTGTTTTATCGACCAAAGGTGCTTGGTGACCATGCCAACGAGTTGTTTTACCTATCGATGGTGCTTAGCGATCATGTCAACGAACTGTTTTGCTCACTAAAGGTGTGCCAATCGGCTATTTTTCCCACCAAAGGTGCCTAGCGACCATGCTAATGGGCTGTTGTACACATCAAAGGTGCCCAATGGGCTGTTTT
The DNA here is from genome assembly GCA_025594535.1 of Erythroxylum domingense. Taxonomy (NCBI): domain Eukaryota; kingdom Viridiplantae; phylum Streptophyta; class Magnoliopsida; order Malpighiales; family Erythroxylaceae; genus Erythroxylum; species Erythroxylum domingense. Next base: position 11,032 of record JANQBM010659394.1, on the reverse strand, counting down.
GCCCACCGAAGGTACCCAAAGAGCTATTTTTGGCACCAAAGGTGCCTAGCCACAGTGCCAATGGGTTGTTTTGCCCACCGAAGGTGCCTTACCCAACTCGCTATTTTTCCCACCAAAAGTGCCTAGCGACCGAGTCAACGGGCTGTTTTGCCCACCGAAGGTTTCCAATGGGTTGTTTTACCAACCGAAGGTGCCTAACAGCCACGCCAATGACTTGATTTACCCATCGAGGGTGCCTAGCAACTTTACCAATAGGAGGTGGGCAACTTGCTGGTTTGCATACTGAAGGTGCCCAACTGTCTGTTTTTTCCCACAAAAGGTGTGTAGTGACTGTGCCAACGGGCTATTTTGCCCAGTGATAGTGCCCAATGGGTTATTTTGCCCACCAAAGGTGCCTAGTCATCTTTTGCCTTTCGATGGTGCTTAGCGATCGTGCCAACGTACTATTTTGCCCAATAAAGGTGCACAAATGAGGTATTTTTCCCATTGGAGTTGCCTAGCGACTATACCAATGGGCTGCTTTACACACCGAAGGTGCCTAAATGACTATTTTTCCCACTAAAGTTTCCTAATGGGTAGTTTTGCCCACCGAGGGTGCCCTGTGACCATGCCAATAGGCTATTTTGTCCACCGAGGGTGCCTCACATCCATGCCAGTAGGTTGTTTTGTGCAACAAAGGTGCGTAACTGACTGTTTTTCCCACCAAAGGTGCCCAAAAAACTGTGTCAACGGGATATTTTGGCCATAAAAAGGGCCCAAAGGGCTGTTTTGCCCACCAAACGTGCCTAAAGACCATACCAACGGGTTGTTTTGTCCCCTGAGGGTGCCCAACGACCCTGCCCATGGGAGGTTGGCAAATTGCTATTTTGCCCACCAAAGGTGACCAACTGGCTGCTTTTCACACCAAAGGTGCCTAACAGCTGTGTCAACGAGCTGTTTTGCCCACCAACGGTACCCAATGGATTGTTTTGTCCATCGAAGGTGCCTAGTAACCATGCTAATAGGTTGTTTTTCCCTCCGATGGTGCTTAACGTTCGTGCCAATCTACTACTTATCCCACTGAACCTACGCCAACGAGCTATTTTTCTGAAGGAAGGTGCCTAGTGGTCATGCCAACGGGCAGTTTTACCCACCAAAGGTTCTCGACAGACTGTTTTTCCCACCGAAGTGCCTAGCGGTCATGCCAAGGGGCTGTTTTACCCATCCAAAGTGCCCGGCGGCAGTGTCAGTGTGTTGTTTCGCCTATAGGGGTTACCTAGCGTCTGGAACAATTGGTAGTTTTGCCCATTGAGGGTACCTAATGACCATGTCAAGGTACTGTTTTGCCCACCGAAGGCACCCAACTGGCTGTTTTAACTACCAATAGTTCCTAACAATGGTGCCAACGGACTGTTTTACCCACCGAAGGTGCCCAACCATAGTACGAACGGGCTGTTTTGCCCACCAAAGATGTGCCAAAGGGCTATTTTTCCTACCAAAGGTGCCTCGTGACTGTGCCAATGGGTTGTTTAGCTCACTGAAGGCACCCAACTAGTTGTTTTTCCAGCCCAACGTCCCTAACAAACACACCAATAGGTTATTTTACCCACCAAAGCTGCCTAGTGACTGTCCGGGCGGGTTGTTTTGGTCACCCAAGGTGCCTAGCGATCATGTCAACGGGCTATTTTGCACAGCAAGGGTGCCTAGCAACCCTGCCAATGGGTAATTTTGCCTACCGAAGGTGCCTAACGACTGTGCCAACGAGCTATCTTGCCCACAGAAGGCACCCAACTAGTTGTTTTTCCCACCAAAGGCACCTAATGGGCTGTTTTACCCACCAAAGGTGCACAATGGGTAGTTTTGTCCACTGAAGGTGCTTAGTGACCATGCCAATGGGTTGTTTTGCCCACCAATGGTGCCTAGCTACCGTGAGAACGGACTATTTTCTGCCAAAGATGTGCCAACGGGCTATTTTTCCCACCAAAGGTGGCTAGCAACTGTGCCAAAGGGTTGTTTTACCCATCGAAGGTGCCGAACGGACTGTTTTTCCTAGTGAACGTTGCTAGTGACAGTGACAAGGGGTTGTTTTGCCCATCACAGGTGCCCAGCGAACTGTTTTTCCCACCAATGGTACCTGGGCATCGTACCAATGGGCTATTTTTCCCACTGAAGATGCCTAATGACCACGTCAATGGCTTGTTTTGTCCACTGAGGGTGCCTACCCACCATGCCAATGGGTTGTTTTACTGAATGAAGGTGCTCATGTGGCTATTTTCAAATAACGTGTGCCCAGCGAACGTGCCGACGGGCTGTTTTACCCACTGAAGGTGCCCAATGGGCTGTTTTACCCACTGAAGGTGCCTAGCGACCATGTCAACGAGTTGATTTGCCCACTGATGGTGCCTAGCAACCATGCCAACGGACTGTTTTTCCGCCAAATGTGACTAGTGACTTTGCTAATAGATTGTTTTACCCATCGAAAGTTTGTTAAAGGGCTATTTTTCCCACCGAAGGCACCTAACGATCGTGTCAGCGTGCTGTTTTGCCACTGAGTGTGCCTAGTGATCATGCCAACGAATTGTTTTGCCCACCTAATGTGTGTCAATGGCCTTTTTTCCCATCGCAGGTGCCTAGACACCATATCAACGAGTTGTTTAGCCCATCAAGGGTGCCTAGCAACCGTGCCGATGGGTTGTTTTGCCTACCGAAGGTGCTCCAACTGGCTGTTTTCCCAACAAAAGGAACCCAGCGACCGTGCCAGTGGGTTGTTTTGCCTACTGAAGGTGCCCAATAGGATGTTTTGCCCACCGATAGTTCCTACCGACCATGTCAACGGGTTATTTTGCCCATCGATGGTGACTTACAACCGTGCTAATGTACTGTTTTGCCCACCGAAGGTGTGCCAGCCAGCTATTTTTCCCACTGAAGGTACCTGGTGACTGTGCTAATGGGCTATTTTACCCAACGAAGGTGCCCAATAGGCTATTTTTGCCACTAAAGGTGCCTAGCCACCGTGTCAAAGGGTTGTTTTGCTCATCGAAGGTGCCTAGTCACCATGCCAATGGGTTGATTTGCCCACCGAGGGTGGCCATCGGGCTATTTTTCCCATTGAAGGTGCCTAGCCATCATACCAACGAGTTGATTTGGCCACTGAAGGTGACTAGTGACATTGTCAAGAGGTTGTTTTGCCCACTGAAGGTGCCCAAATGTCTTTTTTTCCCACCAAAGGTGCCTAGTGAACGTGTCAATGGGCTGTTTTCCCCACCCAAGGTGCCTAGATAACGTGTCAATAGGCAGTTTTGCCCACCCAAGGCACCCAACTGGCTGTTTTTCCCACAAAATGTTCCTAGCGAATGTGCCAATGGGCTGTTTTGCCCATCAAAGGTGCCTAGCGACCGTTCCAACCAGTTGTTTTACCCACCCAAGGTGCCTAGCAACCATGCCAAGGAACTGGTTTGCTATCAAAGGTGTCTAGAGACCGCGCCAATAGGAAGTTTTACCTACCGAGGGTGCCTAGTGACGATGCCAAAGGGTTGCTTTGCCCACCAAAGGTGCCTAGCGACCGTGCCAACGGACTGTTTTGCCCACCGAAGGTGTCCAACAGTCTATTTTTCCCATTGAGGGTGCCTAGCAACTGAGGCAGCCTAGTAACCTTACCAACGGGTTGTTTTGTCAACCAAGGGTGCTAGTGATAGTGCCAACGGGCTAATTTTCCCACCAAAGGTCGCCTAGCGTGTTGTTTATTCCACTGAATATGCCTAGCGAACACGCCAACGAACTGTTTTGCCCACTGAGGGTGTGCCAATGGCCTGTATTTCCCATCGAAGGTCTCTAGCGGTTGTGCTAACAAGCTATTTTATCCACCAAAGGCACCTAACTAGCTGTTTTTTCCACAAAAGGTGCCTAGCGAATGTGCCAACGTTCTTTTATGCCCACCCAAGTTACCTAGTAACTAGAACAACGAGCTGTTTTGCCCACCGAGGGTGTCTAAAGACCATACCAATGGGAAGTTTTTCCCACCAAGGCTGTCCAATGGGTTGTTTTACCCAACGAAGGTGTCTAGCGACCATGCCAATGGGTTGTTTTGCCCATCGAAGGAGCCTAATGATATGCCAACGAGTTGTTTTACCCACCGAAGGTTCTTAATGATCGTGTCAACGTACTGTTTTGCCTACTGAATGTGCATCAATTGATTATTTTTCCCATTGAAGGTGTCCAATGGGCTGTTTTGCCCACCGAAGGTGCCTAATGGGTTAATTTTCCCACCGAAGGTGCCTAGCCACTATGCCAACGGGTTGTTTTGCATACCGAAGGTGCCTAAAGACATGCCAGCATGTTGTTTTGCCCACCGAGGGTGCCTAGTAACTATGCCAAGGGGTTGTTTTGCCCACCGAAAGTGCCCAACTGGTTGTTTTTCCCACCAAAGGTGCTTAGTGACTGTGTCAACGGGCTGTTTTGCCCACTGAAGGTGCCCAACGGGCTATTTTTCCCACCAATGAGGGTCCCTAGCATCTCTGCCAATGGGTTGTTTTCCCCTCTGAAGGTGCCTAGCGACCAAGTCAATAAGTTGTTTTACCCACTAATGTGCTTAGCGATCTTTCCAATGTACTATTTTGCCCACCAAAGGTGCGCCAATGGGCTATTTTTCCCATTGAAGGTGTCTAGCGACTACGTCAATGGGCTTTTTTATGGCCGAAGTTGCCTAACAGACTGTTTTTCCCACAAAAGATGCCTAGCAGCCATGCCAATTGGTTGTTTTACCCACCCATGGTGCCTCGCGACAGTGTCAATGTGATGTTTTGCCCATAGAGGGTGCCTAGCTTCCGAGCCAATAGAAAATTTTGCCCATCGAGGTGCCTAGCGACCGTATCAACGGACTGCTTTGCCCATCAAAGACACACAGCTAGTTGTTTTTCCCATCAAAATTTTCTAAAAACAGTGCCAACAGGCTGTTTTACCCATTGAAGGTGCCCAACAGGCTATTTTCCCCCCAAAGTTGTGCCAACGTGCTATTTTTCCTACCTAAAGTTCCTAGCGATTTTGCCAACGGGCTATTTAGCTCACTGAAGGCACCCAACAAGATGTTTTTCTCACCAAAGGTGCCTAGCGAACGTGTCAATGGGCAGTTTGGCCTACTTAAATTGCCTAGTGACTGTCTGAACGGGCTGTTTTGGCCATACAAGGTGCCTAGCGATTGTGTCAACGGGTTGTTTTGCACAAAGAGGGTGCCTAACGACCATGCTAACGGGCTGTCTTTCCCACTGAAGGCACCTAACTGATTGTTCTACACACCAAAGGCACCCAATGGGCTGTTTGCCCCCCAAAGGTGCCCAATGGGCAGTTTTACCCACCGAAGTTACCTAGTGATCATGCCAACGGGTCGTTTTGCCCACCGATGGTGCCTAGAAAAATACCAACGGACTATTTTGCCATCGGGGTATGCCAACGGGCTATTTTTCCCACTAAATGTGGCTAGCCACTATGCCAGAGGGTTGTTTTGCCCACCAAAGGTACCCAACCGGCTGTTTTTCCCACTGAATGTGCCTAGTCACTGTACCAACAGGTTGTTTTGCCTGTCGAAGGTGCCTAATCACAATGCCAACAAGTTGTTTTGCCCACTGAGGGTGCCTAACACCCATGTCAACGGGATATTTCGCCCATCAAAGATGCTCAATGGGCCATTTTGCCCACCGAAGGTGCCTAGTGACCATGCCAACGGGTTGATTTGGCCACTAATGGTGGCTAGTAACTATGCCAATAGACTGTTTTTCCACCGAATGTGCCTAGTGACCCTCCCAATAAACTATTTTTCCTACCAAAAGTTTGCCAAAGGCTTGTTTTAATCACTGAAGGTGCCCAGCGACTATGTCAATGGATAGTTTTGCCCACCGAAGGTGCGCTAATGCTTTTTTTTTTGCCGAATGTGCCTAGCGACCATGCCAACATAATGTTTTGCCCACCTAATGTGTGCCAACGTGCTATTTTTCTTACCGAAGATCCCTAGTGACCATGCCAATGACCTATTTTGCCTACCGAAGGTGCCCAACGGGTTGTTATTCCCATCGAAGGTGTCTAGCCACTGTGCCAACGGGCCGTTTTGCCCACCAAAAGTGCCTAGAGACCATACCAATGGGTAGTTTTGCCCACCGAGGGTGCCCAGCAATCGTGCCAACTGGTTGTTTTGCCTACCGAAGGTGCCCAACTGGCTATTTTTCCAACCAAAGACGCCTAGCGTCCGTGTCAACGGGCTACTTTGCCCACTGAAGGTGCCCAATAGGCTGAATGTGCCTAGCGATCATGCTAACGAGCTATTTTGCCTACCAAAGGTGCCTAAAGACCTTACCGACAGGTTGTTTTGCCAACCGAGGGTGCCTAGCGACTGTGCCAACGAGTTGTTTTGCCCACTGAAGGTGCACCAATACGCTATTTTTTCCACCGAATGTGCCTAGCGACCATGCCAATGAATTGTTTTACCCACTGAAGGTGCCTAATAGTCTATTTTCCCATCAAGGGTGCCTAGCAACCTTACCAATGGGTTGTTTTTCCAGTCAAGGGTGCCTAGCGACCATGTCAACGGGTTGTTTTGCCCACTGAAGGTCAACCGACGTGCTATTTTTTCTATAAAATATGCCTAGGGACCATGCTAACGGACAGTTTTGCCCATTGAGGGTGTGTCAATGGCCTGATTTTTCCACCGAAGGTCCCTAGCGACCGTGCTAATGGGTTATTTTACCCACTGAAGGTGATCAACGGGCTGTTTTTCCCATCAATGATGCCTAATAATCGCGTCAACGGGCTGTTTTGCCCACCCAAGGTGTCTAGAGACTATGCCAACGAGCAATTTTGCCCACCTAAGGTGCTCAATTAGTTGTTTTTCCCACAACAAGTGCCTAGTGAATTTGCTAACGGGAATTCTGCCCACCGAAGATGCCTAGCGACCGTGGCAACGGGTTGTATTACTCACGGAAGGTGTCCAACTGGCTATTTTTCCTACCAAAGGTCCCTAGTGACCGTGTCAACTAGGTGTTTTGCCTACCTAAGGTTCCCAATGGGCTGTTTTGCGCACCGAAGGTGCCTAAAAACCTTGTCAATGGCTAATTTTATCCATCAATGGTGCCTAGCGACCGTGCCAATAGGGGGTGGGCATTTTATTGTTTATCCCACTAAAGGTGTCCAACTGGCTATTTTTCCCATCAAAGAAGCCTAACGACCTTTCCAATAGGCTGTTTTGTTCACCGAAGGTGCCCAATGGGTTGCTTTGCCCACCTAAGGTGTCCAACGGGCTGCTTTTCCCATCGAAGGTGCCTAGAAAAAGTGCCAACGAGTTTTTCTACCCACTGAAGGTGCTTAGAGATTGTGACAACAGGTTGATTTGCCTACCGGGGGTGCCCGGGAACTGTGCCAACGGGTTGTTTTGCCCACTGAAGGTGCCCAACTGGTTGTTTTTTCCATCAAAGGTCCCTAACGACTGAGCCAACGGGTTATTTTGCTCACCGACAGTGCCCAATAGGTTGTTTTGCCCACCGAAGGTGCCTAGTAATTGTGCCAATGGGTTGTTTTGCTCTTCAATGGTGCTTAGTGATCCTGCCATCATACTATTTTGTCCACTAAAGATGTGCCAATGAGCTATTTTTCCCACAAGAGGTGCGTAGCGGGCATGCCAACGGGCTGCTTTGCCTACCTAAGATGCCCAACAAGCTGTTTTTGCTACCAAAGGTACCTAGTGACCGAGTTAATAGGCTGTTTTGCCCACCGAGGGTGCCTAACGACCATCTAATAGGTTGTTTTGCGCACCGAGGGTGCCCAACTAGTCGTTTTTCCCACCAAAGGTGCATCGCGACCATGTTAATGGGCTGTTTTGGCCACCGAAGGTGTCCAATGGGCTGTTTTACCACCGAAGGTGCCTAAGGACCAAACCAATGTGTTGTTCTGTACGCCGAGGGTGCCCAGCGACCGTGCTAATGGGAGGTTGGCAACTTGTCATTTTACTCATCGAAGGTACCCAACTAACTGTTTTCCCACTAAAGGTAGGAGCAACCATGCCAACTGACTGTTTTGCCCACTAACGGTGCCTAATGGGTTGTTTTGCCAACTGAAGGTGCCTAGTAACCATGCCAATAGGTTGTTTTGCCCTCTGATGGTTCTTAGCGTTCGTGTCAACATACTATTTTATCGACTGAAGGTGTGCCAACGAGCTATTTTTCCCACCGAAGGTTCCTTGAGAATGTGCCAAAGGGCTGCTTTACCCACCGAAGGTGCCCAATGGATTGTTTTCCCCATCGAAGGTGCCTAATGGATATGCGAACGAACTGTTTTACCCATCCAAGGTGCCTAACAACCTTGTCAATGCGTTGTTTTGCCAACAAGGGTTGCCTAGCGTCCAGGCCAATGGGTAGTTTTGCCCACTAAGGGTGCCTAACGATTGTATCAAGGTACTATTTTACCCATCAAAGGCACCCAACATGCTATTTTTGCCACCATAAGTTCCTAACAACTGTGCTAACGAGCTGTTTTTCCTACCAAAGGTGCCTAGTCACCTTCTGAACATACTGTTTTGCCCAGCAAAGGTGTGCCAAAGGGCAATTTTTCCTACCACAGTTGCCTAGCGACTGTGTCAATGGGCTATTTAACCCACCAAAGGCACTCAACTAGTTGTTTTTCTGACCAAACGTGCCTAACAAATGCGGCAAGGGCCTATTTTAGCCATCAAAGGTGCCTAGTAACTGTTCAAACGGGCTGTTTTGGCCACTCAAGGTGCTTAGCGATCGTGTCAACGGATTGTTTTGCACACAAAGGGTGCCTAGCGACCGTGCCAAAAGGCTGTCTTGCCCACCGAAGGCACCCAACTGGCTGTTTTTCCCACCAAAGGCACCCAATGGGCTGTTTTGCCTATCAAAGATGCCCAATGGGTAGTTTTACCCGCCGAAGGTGCGTAGCATCCATGCCAATGGGCTATTTTGCCCACCGATGGTGCCTAGTGACCGTGTGAATGGACAATTTTCCCACCAAAGATGTGCCAACGGGCTGTTTTTCCCACTGAAGGTGGCTAGCGATCATGCCAAAGGGTTGTTTTACCCACCAATGTGCCGAACGGACTGTTTTTCTTATCGAACGTGGTTAGCGACAATGCTGAAGGGTTGTTTTGCCCATCGAAGATGCCCAACGGACTATTTTTCCCACAAAATGTGCCTAGTGAATGTCCCAACGGGTTGTTTTACCCACCAAAGGTGCCTAGCAACCATGCGATCTGGCTGTTTTGCCCACAAAATGTGCCTAGCGAATGTGCCAATGGGCTGTTTTGCCTACCAAAGATGCCTAGTGACCATGTCAACGGGCTGTTTTGCCCACCCAAGGTGCCTAACGACCATGCCAATGAGCTGTTTTGCCCACTGAGGGTGTCTAAAGACTGTGCCAAAAGGAGGTTTGGCCCACCGAGGGTGCCTAGCGATGGTGCCAAAGGGTTGCTTTGCCCACCAAAGGTGCCTCGACCATACCAACAGACTGTTTAGCTCACCAAAGGTGCTGAACAGTCTAGTTTTCCCATCGAGGGTGCCTAACAACTGAGGGAGCCTAGCAACCTTACTAGTGGGTTGATTTGCCAACCAAGGGTGCATAGCGATCGTGCCAACGGGTTGTTTTGCCCACCGAAGATCGTCCAACCTATATTTTGTTGCACCAAATATGCATAGTGACCATACCAGCAGACTATTTTACCCACCGAGGGTGTGCCAACGATGTGTATTTCATACCGAAGGTCACTGGTGACTGTGCTAACGGGCTATTTTACCCACCGAAGGTGCTAAACCTGCTGTGTTTCCTGCAAAAGGAGCCTAGCAAATGCACCAACGGGCTGCTTTGCCCACCAAAGTTGTCTAGCGACCGTGCCAACGGGCTGTTTTACCCACCCAAAGTGCCTAGTGACTATGCTAATGAGCTCTTTAGCCCATCGAGGGTGTCTAGAGACAGTGCCAACGGGAAGTTTTGCCCACCGAGGTTGTCCAATGGGTTGTTTTACCCAATGAAGCTATCCAGTGACCATGCCAATGGGTTGTTTTGCCCACCAATGGTGCTTAGCGATCGTGTCAACTTACTGTTTTACCTACTCAAGGTGCACCAATAGGCTATTTTTCCTACTGAAGGAGCCTAGTGACTATGTCAACAGGATGTTTTATACACCGAAGGTGCCCAATAGGCTATTTTTCCCATTGAAGGTGCCTAGGCCAATGGGTTGGTTTGCCCACCAAGGGTGCCCAACGGGTTGATTTTCCCACTGAAGGTGCCTAGCCTTTGTACTAACGAGTTGTTTTACCCTCTGAAGGTGCCTAGTGACAATGCCAATGGGTTGTTTTACCCACCAAACGTGCCCAACTGGCTGTTTTTCCCGCCAAAGGTGCCTAGTGAACGTGCAAATGGGCTATTTTAGCCACCAAAGGTGCTTAGAGATCGTGCCAACGAGCAGTTTTGCCCACCAAAGGGGTCCAACTGACTGTTTTTCCCACAAAAGCTGCCTAACGATTACGCCAATAGGTTGTTTGCCCACCAACCGTGCCACAAAGGGTGCTTGGCGACCGTGCCAGTGGGTAGTTTTGCCCTCTGAGAGTGCCTAGCGACAATGCCAAAAGGCTGTCTTGCCCATTGAAGGCACCCAACGGGCTGTTTTTCCCACCAAAGGCACCCAACGGGCTGTTTTGCCCATCAAAGGTGCCCAAAGGGTAGTTTTGCCCACTGAAGGTGCATACTAACCATGCCAACAGGCTATTTTGCCCACCGATGGTGCCTAGCGACCATATGAATGGACTATTTTCCCACTGAAGATGTACCAATGGGCTGTTTTTTCAACCGAAGGTGGCTAGCGATGCTGCCAAAGGGTTGTTTTACCCACTGGAGGTGCCAAACAAATTGTTTTCCCATCAAAGATGCCTAGCCACCGTACCAACGGGCTATTTTTGTAACATCCCCTCACTTATGGAAAAGGGCAATTTGGTCATTTTGAATGGGTTAGAATAATTGAAAGTGTTTCTGATATATTCATGCATTCATATATGCACATGAA
>JANQBM010658656.1:0-15476 GCA_025594535.1 Erythroxylum domingense | reverse complement strand
TCTTTTCCTCTCAAAAGCAGTTTGGGAATTGCTCTGTGGATACCATCAGAGGCTGGACGATTGGACAGCTCGTGATTAATCGATTGGAAACGTTCTAAAGATTTTTCAACTGGAAAACGAACAAGGTACGATTTCTAAATCGTTTAATGTTTTATTCAAGTTTATACAATTATCGGGATTCGCTCGGAATCTGTAAAAATTTTTGTTTTCCGCTGTGCCCGTGATTCTATCACGGTTGGATTCTAACACTTTATGAGGGACTTAGGAGCCTTTAACAACTTACTTTGTCACTAAGTTTTTAGTTCTAGGATTTCTTATCATCAAGGAGGGATTTGGAGCAAGATCGGATGTAATTGTAACAACTTTTTTAGTTATTTCTTTCCTTTCTTTCTTTTATATTAAGATTGATTTGTTTTAGTTTTAATTTCATTAATTGTTTTTAGTAGATAAATAACCGAGTTAGGGTTATATAGATATATAGTTTGTGATAAACTATTAAATTATTAATGCATGATTTGGTTGTCTATTAGATGTATTTATTGAATTTATTCTTACCTATTGAGTTTGTGATTTGTCATCATAGATTCATTCCTATGGATTGTTTAAAGGATTGAGAGGTAAAGTAAAATCCATATACTATAAGAATGAATACCTTAAATCTAGAGAACAGAAGTATCCTAGACTATTATGATAACAAAACAATTAATAAGGCCTAATGATTTTAATTACATTAAATTACACATCAAGAGGTGCTAATTACTTAGTTAAATATATATACCAATATGTCTCAAGAGAGGGCATAGATGCATTAAGTTAATTGTTATTTCACCCTAAATAAACAATCTTACATGAGAATTGGAATTTCACTTGAGTGAACACTGAAGCCTTAACCTTTTATTATATTATTTTCATTATTTTAGTGATTTAATTGTTTTTAAAATTTTTGTTTTCCTTATTTTACTTATTTGTCTAAGATTAATAAACATAGTAATAAAGTCCCTACATGATCGATACATTTTAATAATTTATTATTGACTATATACACTTACAAATAGGTTTGACTAGGCTCCAACCAAAGATATCCCTTACATTTTGGAGAAAGACACTCTTTAACTCGATTGCCTCACTAGCTTTGACTCATAAAGCCAAAGGATACCTCAATGAAAAAAAAGGCCAATATTGTTACTTTATTTTCTACATGTAAACAGTGTCATTTTTAAGAAATTGTTAGACTTTTGTTTTGTCAAAAGTTAAATTATCAAAAATATAAATAACACAATTCGAATTAAAAATTAAAAATGAAATAATAATAGGGAAAATGGTGAATAAATTTCCTTCCGGGGAAAAACTAATAAAATAAATAGCCTAAATTTCAAAATTAATGCTTACTAAGACAGAAAGCCAAAAAATGATAACCTAGAAAAAAGTTAATGTGCAAAAATAAAATCTCATTAGGCCTAAAAGATGATAAGTTATGACCTAGACAAAATTAAGAGAGTGAACCTAATTCAAATGGGTTGTAAATTAGTAAATACAGGCTCCTAATTAGACGTTTTACTTGAAAGGAAAAGAGAGAAAAGGCTTCCTAGGTTAAAAATTGGCAAATGGTGACCTAGGCAAAAAGTAGGGCCAAAAAAAGAAAAGAGAAGAAGAAAAAAATATAGATAGGTCCAAATTTGTCAAATAACTACCTAACCAAATCAAAGAACAAAAAATAAATATGAAAGAACATACTATGTAATGAATGATATAACCTTTTCATACGAGAGAAGAACAATTTTTGAAAAGATTTTATGTAAAATTAGATTGTAATGTTTTGATAATTTTTTTATTTATGGAAGTTTATGATCATTTGCTATGAATAAGATTGAATTTCAATTTGTAAGCAAAAAGCTTTTTGAAAAATTAAATGAGCTCTTTAAATCAGATAATATCATTTCTTATTATCAATTTAATCAATTTACAACCTTATCCTTCCTTTGGAATTCAAGTGAAACACATTTTCTTCTAAATATCCATCCTAGAATTCAATTTTGAAAGTCTTCCTTATTTCAAACATTTTGATTATCTATTGTTATCTTCAATATTTTGAATGATGCAAATGATTAATATTGTTTATATAAAAATGGCTCAAATTAATCTTGTTAAATTTAAGGATTGTATATAATTGTCAAATGCCAAACTTGTAGTACATATATAGCATTTAGAAAATGATCAATTTTCCATAAGGAAAAATCAGGAAAGCTTGATCAACTTTAAAAGTATGAAACCCTTTTTTAAAGTGTAAAATACAAAGAGTTCCATTTTATCACTAAACAATGTCGAAACGCAAAATTTCACAAATTCATAATCATCATATTAATCTCGATTCAATTACGTTTATTTAAACAAATAACATTAATGCTACTATTAAGGGTAAATTGTGAAGAAGATGACATCTTTCAATCCTCTTTCCCCAAGATTTTTAATTTAGGTGATGATAATTCAAATTGATTTGTCTAAAATGTGTATAATACAACTCGTTGTCATCCTACTCACTTTAGAGAAAAGCTTATACATCATTTTAGGATTCTCTTTTTAGTTTTAAATATATGGATACCTTTACAAATTTCTTTTCTTGCAATAGAAAAACCATAGAAACTACTATAGAAATTTTCCTTTGGTTTAAATGGCTAGATGCCCTTTAGGTCTCTCTTCACTTTAGAAAAAATCCTAGCAAGCACTCTCAAACTTTCCTATTTACTTTAAATCCCTATATACCCCTATAAGCCCCTCTTTACTTTGGAAAAAATGCTAGAAATCATTTTAGGACTTCACCAATTAGTTTAAATGCCTATAATCCTTTCTAAATCTCTAATATAAATCTTCAATTAAATACCAATTAGTTTAAATGCCTATAATCCTCTCTAAACCTCTAAGTAAATCTTCAATCAAATACCTAAATAGCAATGTAAGTTCATTGTCTCTATGTGAGGGAAATCCTAGAAATCACTATAGGACTTTTCTATTTAGTATAAATCTCTAGATACCCCTTATAGGTCTCTTTTCACTCTATAAACCACTTTAAGACTTTCCCACTTAGTTTAAATACTTAAATATCCCTTTAAGTCTCTTTTAACTTTAGGCAGAACCTTAAAAACCACTCTATGGCTTTCTGGTTTAACTAAAATACCTAGAATCATCTTCAGCTTTCTAACCTAAATTTTAAGCTAAATTCTTGGAAACCTCTCTAAGTCTATAATCTCAAACTTTAATTAAATGCTTAGAAATCACTATGTACATACTTAAATACTTGAAAACCTCTCTAGGTCCTTAATTTTGATTTTTAATTAAATGCTTAAAACCACTCTCAAGTTCATGTTTAAATATCCATAATCTCTTTTAAGTATTTTATCTAAAATTTGCAGTTAAATATTATTGAAAAACTAAGTGAAATTCGACCAATTTGGCCTAAAGATGAAAAGACCAAATTGAGTGAAGATTTTCAAAAGTCAACTAGATTGTGTAAGGAATTCTTTAGTATGAGAATTAGTAAAAAAAGTATAGGGTTTCGGTGTTAAGACGGTTGAAGCATGATTAACATATTCTTTAAAAACAATTATGTATTGGTAGGTCGTTAATTAAGATGTGGCTATGATTGGAGAATAAGTAAAGGTTGAATTGTTATATGAGAATTGTTTGAGGTGGTTATATAAATACATTAACATCACAACACAAATAGACCCATACATAATCATACTATTTAAACTTAAACCCTATCATGATTTCATCTTTCTTTGCACTTTATACTCATACTTTACTTAAATAAAATTATTCCTTTAAATTAAATTTTAAGCCCCTGCACTCTTTAGAATTTAGCAACTCGGTAACTTAGAATTCTATTATCTAAATATTCTAAAACCCAATTCCATCGTTATTTAGAAGTTGGGCACATTTTTGTGACTACTAGGTATGCTAAAATTTTTAATCTCTTTTTATGACCAACCTAGAATTTTAGCACACCTAGTGAGATAACAATGCCATTTATGAAGAATAGAAAAGAAGTTGTTGTGCCTTGAGCCCTAGAGGAAGAAGTCCCTATGCAATTGGGAATGAAGAATTTGTATCTCACTTGATTGAAAATCTACAGAAGGCAACATCACCTTTGACTAAGTCTCTAGTTGTTGAGAATTTGAAATTGTTGTAGCCATTAAAAATAAATAATATGGTTTATGCAAATGATATTTCAGAGTTGAAGTCCAATTTAGCATCTACAATTAAATCAATCAATATGTTAAAAAAGAAGATGGAAAACTTTTCTATTGATTTTGTATAGGTCGCTAGGTAGAATTGTCCTTCTTTAGCAAGACAGATTTTTTAAAAGCCCAAGGGGCAACTTGCATAAAATGCGATGGACGTTAATAAATGTGTTTGTCCTTCAATTTCTTCCTCTATGGAAGAAAGATATGTCCCTTTTCATAAAAGAGAGGATATTCCTATTGTGCCTTTGTGCACTAATTTTGGAAATGGTTGACAAATTGTCAGGCCCTGAGCTTTTGGAAGATAGGAAATTTGTTTTGAAGTTGAAACTAATGAGCCAAATTACAACTTAGGAGGTAACTTTTTAATTGTAGACTGTAATCATGTTCATATTGTTTCCCCTCTACAGATGAGGCTTTAAGTTGATATAGGAGCTATTCAAGAACTATATGGGCCTAGCTTGAGGTAGATTTATCATTTAGAATTCTATAAGCCTTATCCAAATAGAATGACCATGAGAATCCTTATCTCCACTGTTGCATAATTCTTGACTTTACCTAGTTTTCTGGTGAAGATGGCTAGTCAACTATGAAGCACATTTCTATATTCATTATTCATATTCGTGAATTGGCTAGTTATGAAATTTTTAATAATATAAAGCTTAGGTTGTTTCCAAATTCTTTGATAGGTGCAACTTTTACCTAGTATGCTTTATTACCTAGGAATGATGTCCTTTCAAGGGCTGAAATTGCAAGACTATTCTATACTATAGTTTTTGGACTAAATCTAAAATCAAAATAGCTAAATTAGCTAGAGTTACTTAAAAAAGTGGTGGTAACGCAGATATATTCACGCTTGATTTAGGAGAATGAGGATTTGATGACGAATTGCACTCTTAGAGACTTAAATATTTGAAGTTGGCTCAGAGGGGCCTCAATATTGAACTTTAAAAAATTTCATGGTATGGAATTTTGTGATTTTTATGGATTGGTAGCAAAATATTCTAAGTATAAAGAGCTTCTTAGGGAACAAGGACACTAAAAAAGGGCTTAGTTAGTACGTCTTTTACATAAACAAGTGTACACACCACTACCATAGGACATATGCCTGAACTTCTTGAGAATATCTGAGAACATACCTTATGGGAATAGCGTGTTAGAGCAATCACATTCACTTACTATGGCATCATACACATTAGAAGTAATCATAAAACAAAACAACTTATCTCATTTCATTAACAAAACATGTTTTACACTATTATTTCATTACAAACCATTCATATATTCACATTACAGAAACCATATGTGATCACACTATTTTAAACAAAGATTCTACATAAAATTAAAACTATACAAAGTACTTTATCTAAGATCCTCAGATGACAGCTGACCAGACCTTTGAGCCATATCATGATCCAAAAATGGACAATACTAAACTTCAGTTAGCTTGCTCTACTAGCAAGGTCTCCTTTTAGTACCTGAAAATCAACATTGCAATTTTCATGAGTTTTGCGAACTTAGTGAGTGAACTATCATCGATGTGTTCACTCAAACAGAGCACATATACATCAATGAATAACATTCAGCTCAATCAAAGTAACGCTTCATTCAGAGCTATAACTCATATTGTACAATTTGCATTATAATAAAAGAAGCATTTAAAAACACAATAACTTGTTAAGTCATTCCAGAAGTATATTTTGAATGCAAGAATATCATACAATCATTTTAGAACATAACACTCATTTATCACAATTCTTCATGTCACCATCAAAGTCATAAGCATTTCTCAATATCAACATAACATAGTTCAACATTCATTTGCAATCAATATTATGAACATATTTAAAAATACAAATGCAAAAGCAAATAAGACTCATTCCAATTTAACTTTGTTGTGATCGAGTGCCTATTTCACTGTCCCATATCTGTTGTGGATATCGGGCTCTTTTTAATACTTTCCCGTATCTGTTGTAAATACTGAGCTCATTAATTGTTAAGCTTGAGGCACTGATGCGCATACCTGAGCTTAAAGCTTTTTTCATGTTGGCTACTCCGGTCACAACTCCTTTAAGTGAACATGCATCATGTAATGGACTAACATAGCTCACATAATATATCATCAATCACTTTCAGTCAATAAGCACATTCAATTTTCACAGTTCATCGAATCTAAGTCCATCATTCAATAAATAGTTGGGCATTCAACATTCAGTTGAGTATCACTTATTCTGTACACATTTATATTTACATTTATCATCGGACCTTGCCCCGACACTCAATAATAATATCAAATAACATTTAGTCAGTCAAATTCACATACAATGAACACTTCCAATATAGTCCTGAATAATGATCTCCTTGGATAATTGAAGTCCGAAATTATCACAATCAAACCAGTAACAGTTCAATATAAAAAAAATTAAACAAGAGCAATTCAAGCATAGTGAGATACATCTAAGTCAATTCACTACACATATAATTCAAACAGAAAAACACATATAATTGAGTTGACACATCTAGGTTAACTCACGATTTACTCTAGATAGCTTATTACCTAGACGTCCCGGCAACGTCTGGATGTGCTCGATCTATTTGCTCCCCTATAAGAGGCAATCACACATTTACCCATTACTTCTCTGCACCTATCACAAAAGTACTCACTTATGCACATATGTATGTGTTATGTATGACGTATGTTCAATGACAATTCCGGATATATTTTTTAAATTCACATCTCAAGATCATTCACATTTCATATCTCAAATATGTCTAAATTGAACTTAGGCTTACACCTCAATTGAACAAGATTAGTCTGAGTTTATCATTCTATCATTCACCAAAGTTATTCAAGCATTAAAGATCACTACATTTTATCAATTATCTTTACTTAATACACAGCATTCATCTTCTTGAATCACTTTAGCCACCATAGGACCCCTTTCATTCTTATATCATCACCAATTTTACAGATTTGAACACCTAAAGTATGACAATTCATTCTTATATTTATATCCTCAATCATCATCTTAAACATATCATTCATTTATTTACTTGTTCAAGCATCATTCTAGGTTCAATTCAAGCTTCATTCAAGCCCTAAAGCATCATCGAAAAGTACCTACCCATTTATTATTCCAAACCATAACTAAAAGAAGCATATTTGATGTTTAACCAATTCCCACAATCATGGACAATTTCCCATGGATGTGGGATTTGTTGGCAGAAACTTTCTGCCTTCGTTAAGCATTCCCGTTTTCCAGTTCTTCCAACTCTATTTTAAGGTCAATTTTGTATATCCATTATGACCTAAAAAATGAGGTATTTAGGCAACACCTTCTTCTAAAAAAATGTTCATGTATGTCTTAAGTTTCATATGAAACAAAAATCATTCAATTTGGTTCATGCGTCCATGAGTTATGCTCAAAAACTCACAGACTGTGCATGTTCAAAATTTTGGCTAGTGCTTGATTTAAGAATTAGTGCACTCCAAATTATAAAACTCATATCTCTCAATTATGATATCCAAAAAATTACAAACTTTATACCAATAGAAAGCTAAGAGAATAAACTAAAACTTTTATGATTAAAATTTTGTTTAATAATGCCTAAATCAATATATTTTATTCGATTAAAACAGGATACGATTTCAGTCAAGGGTAGTGTTGTAGCCTATTCCAGAACTCAAGTACAAGCTAAATTTATAAACCCTTAGAAACAAAATTATAATTCAATTCCTTCATGAAAATTGTAGCCATATGTATTTAGTTTAATCTGAATTAAAAATCATCCCATTTAGATATACAGAGATCAATATTTGGATAAAATACTGATGCCTATTTAGTAGAACCTCTACAGCTAATATATTCCAGCACACCTTAAACTAATCCATCCTTAAACAGTCATCAAAATCTTACTATCAAAGCAACCCATAAGGAACAACATGTTACTTACTTGTTTAGTTTAAAATCCTCTTCAATCAATCAAGTTAACCTAGCCCTTGAAGCTTGTAAGATCATCCCAAAACCAAGGTGGAATAGGTTCAGTTTTCAACAACAAGATGAAGACAAGAAATGGTTTGAGAGGCGAGTGCAGATTTTTAGCAACACTTTATGTTGTGAAGGTTGGGTGTGGGTGTCGTATGAAAGAATAAAGAAGAAAGAAGATGGCATGTAAGGAAAATGAAGAGAAAATGGTTTTGTTGGATGTAAGGGTCATTGATTAAAGGTGTATAAAATGTATGGCAAGTGTTGTGACACTTGTCATTTAAAGAGCCATGTTATGTGTCTTTGTCCTATACTCCCAATTGTCACTCCATAACTAGTCCATTTGTCATTTAATCACTAAGCAATGTGTCATTCAACTATATCACCATTTATCACTCATGGATTCAGGTCATTTGTCACTATATTATTAATGCCCCATGTCACCATTCCATAGGTCTAACTAACCTAAATTTTCATGTATCAATTTTTCTTGCCATTTAATATTTTCCTAGAATAGATGCATATGACACTTTATCAATCACTCAATTGTAACAATAAATTCCCAATTCACTAATTTTAATCCATCCAAAAATAAAATTCTAGACATAAATAACATACAATCTTGCTCACATCATACTTATTTAAAATCTTTCATACCCCAGAATTAGTCAATTGAGTGCATATACTATCTTTGTAATGTGTACCAAAATACAATTCGTCTATGAATGCTAATGTTATGCATGTATATGCAACGTTTGATCTAGGATTCTAACCCTAAGCAAGTTCCAGAGACCGGATGTTACAACAAGTCTGTATGATTTGGCAGTTCCTGAAGTTAATATCCTTGGAACTTGTGTTTGCCATGCTCTAAAGTGGATATCACTTGAAGCCAAAAGGAAAGTACAAGCACAAACCACTCAAATGCAATACATTTTTATTGTCTCCAAAGCGAAGGGAAATTTTTTATTTCTTATTGTCAAAGAAGTTTATCACTGAACTGTTAGAAAACTTGATTCCTATAAAAGAAGGGAATCAAGGAAGGGAATACTTTAAGTACCTTAGAGTCACCCTAAATATTCATATTAGGGATTTAATAATGTTATTTAAGATCAAATCAATAAGAGAATTCTATTGTTTGCTAAAGTTGATCATATTATATTGGTAGATGAAAATCTGTTTCCACATCTTATAACTATAAATGCAACCAAATTTTATTTACGAATTTGTTGGATGTCACGAGTTTAAGACTCTTTTTGGATAAGGGTTACATGAAAGTTATCGTAATGAGGTTTCTAAATTTCTTTTTCTAGTTGGATTTTTCTTACTTACTAAAACCACTAGTCTATATCTATGAATTTGATCAATGACCTTGAACTCATTCTTGCAAAAGTCTAGAAGTTCTTCAATACCATATATTTGGCTTGCACAACCAAACATATTCAGGAGGCAATTGTTGATAGCTTGAGTGAAATGTGGCCTATTTGACACAAAGATTAAAGGCCCAAATGAGTAAAGATTTTCGAAAGTCAACAAAATTGTTTAGTGAATTCCTGAGTATAAGAATTAGTAAGGAAATTAGGATTTGGTATTTAAGATGGTTAAAACATCATTAACATATGCCTTAAATTCAAGTGTTATATATGGGTGATTAATTAGGACATGACCATGATTGGAGGATAACTGGAGCTTGAAAGGTTAGACGAGAAATATATGAGGTGGTTATATAGACACACAAGCATCATAACACAAAGGGATAAAGTCATAATCACACTACTCAATCTTAAACTCTATTGTTGATTCAGCTTTATTTATACTTTATACTCATCATTTACTTAAATAAAATTGTCATTTTAGCTTAAAATTTTAGGACCCTACACTATTTAGTATTTAGCCTAGGTAATTTAGAATTCTATTCTTTAAGTTTATCAAAGAACACTTATATCATTGTTTAAAAGTCAAGCACATTTTTTGGAGACTTTCTCACTAGCACGCTTAAATTCCAGATTGGTCATAAAAAGTGATCAATAAATACCAAGGCAAATCTCTAGGTCCTCATCGTAATTTATAGTTTCAACTCCTAGGTATGTCTTTAAGTTTATAGATTTAATATCTAATCTACTTTTAAGTCCTTGTCTAAATTTGATGTTTAAATTCATAGATACATGTCCAATTTTATAGATTAAATACCTATATACATTTCAAAGTCATCTGAATTTGTAGTTTCAATTCCTATATACCTCTAAGTTCATAGAATAAATATTTAGATGACTCTTTAGGTCCTTGTCTCAATTTGTATGTTAGATATCTCTTTAAGCTCATAAATTATATATCTAGACACTTCTCTAAACTTTCAAATCAACTCCTAAATACCTCTCTAGGTTCAAAACTTCAAAACAAATTCTAAATACCTATCTAGGCTTGTAAATTAGATAAATAGATATTTCTTTAGATTTCTCATTATAATTTTGTGTCCTAAATACAATTAATTATCCTTATCTTTTAAATTTTAACTTCATTGGATCATTTAATTAATTTATTTTTAGTTCACACTTTTCATTTTCATTTCAATTTGGGAAAAAAAATTAAGGTATATTGTCCTTATTGACCTAATTTTGTAAAATATAAGTACCTATGGTCTACATATTCTTATAAACTAATATGCAAATTGGGGACAACTATAGAGACTTAATTTTTGTTTTATATTATTATGTTGTAATTTTTATAAAATCAATAAAATAAAAATATTGGTTTTGTACCTTGAGTCAAGTTCATTGTTTGCATTTAAAATTACTTTTTGTTTGTATTTTTTAAAACTTTTTTTTGCTTTTAACTTGTTTGCTTTGCATTATCAATTAATTTAATTTCTTAAATATCAATTGTGTTTAGAAGTTCTGGGTCAATTTGGAGGAATAATTAAATTTTTAATCTAGAATTAGGTATTAGTAAATTTACGTACTAAAGAATAAAAGGAAACTACATAATGAATAATTTGTAAATAAGGAGGACCAAAACGTAAAACAAAAAGGAAATGAGGATTGAGTTGATAAAACAGGAAGTTAAAACATTGGAAGAAGCGTAAAATGACATTGTTAGAATTGGGTTCCTGGAAAAACCAAAATGTATAATATGTAGTGAAGAAAATGGAACAAAATAGCATGAAAAAGAAAAATAAGCAAGGATAAAGAAACAATAGTGTTATGTGACGTAAAAACACGGAAAAGATGACCATTATCTCCCTCTTTCCCTGTGTCCATGCGTCCCTGTTGCCATTCATTCAACTTAATCTAATGACACTAGCTAGTTGCAAAATTTCCTTCTTGAGATGGCCTTATCTCATTTCATCTATCCACCAACGTTATGAATACCATGTTGATACCAATATTGATTTTGATTTTGACACAATATGGTGCTAGTAACGATCAATAATGGATATCGTCTTAGGTAATTTTTAAATTATAAAATAATCCTTAAATTTTTTAAAATTATAAAATAATCCCTAAATATTGTATTATATAAATTTTAATTTTATGTCAACCTTGTCTCCAAAAATCATAATAATAAAATATTGAAATAAAACTTATCTCTTTAAAATAATATAATTTTACATTAACCCCTCAATATATTTATTTTTATTAATATTACTTTTCACATATTTCACAAATAGACCATAGCTGCAATTAATATAAGAAAAATATTATTTAACTATCATACATATATAAAACTAAGAATATTAAACTAAGAATATTACAAGTCCACGACTCCATAAGTATTATAATTAACAATAAGAGTTCACATCGAGGAATATAGCCAAGTCACAAAAATAATTATAGTTAAAAGTTTTGTATTTATATTGCACATAGAAAATTTATCATATACATCAAATATAAGTGAATCTAAAATAAAAGAGCAGAAATGAAAGACTTGGTATTTCATTTAATGGAATATATACTTAGATTAATTTTGTCTCTTTGACAAATTGCAAATGGGCATCTAAAATCACCACGTGTCCTTGTTTGACTCCATTTATAAGCTAAGATCTTGCATCATCTCATGTGCAATAATTATTATGATAGTTAATGGCATTCACATATTAATTTTAGTTTTATTTTGTAAAACTTGGTTTAAAATAGACAATAGAATTAAAAAATTCCCCAATTATAAAAAAAACAAAGAGCAAAGTTATCTTTCCCATCTTTTATTAATGACTATAAGATAAAGTGTATATAAAGAAAGTCTATTTTTCATATTGACATTGATTTCTTCCTTCACCCTCTCTATGTTCATATAAATAACTCATTATTGCCTTCACATCACTATCAGCCAAACAAAGTATTCTCATTAGAGGTTTACAAACTTGGATTAAAAATTGATATTGAGATCGAAATGCATGATCATCAAGTATAATTATAGAAACTTTCATTTTAGCATTAAGCCTGATATACAGAGATGCAATTCATTTATCACTTTAAAACACTTTTCATAACTCCTTCTTTATTAGAATAAAGCATTAAAGTGATAAGAAATTAATAATAAATTTTCTAACAGTAAGAGGACATAAATTCTTACCGTTGGTAAAACCTTTTCTCATCAAAGTCAGGACCCATGCACAATTATAGATGAAATTGGTCACTTTTCTTACTTTCTGAATAGTTTTATCAATGACAAGAGAGTATCTAGGACCTCCTATATTTTTCAACATCAGGTCAATATAATGTGCATCAAAAGGATACCATAAAAAGAATTATATATGTTTTGCAACCTTTTTGTAACTACTTTGTAAGTAGAATCATTGTCAGTAATGAACTGTAAAATGTTTTCAAACTAAACTTCATTCACAACTTCTTCAGATATCTGAAACAGAGTATTAACATTTCTAACAAGGCCATATATGTCAATATACTTTAAGAACATTATTCCCTTAATAGAATAAACCAAAAAATAGATAATAGGCTTATGTATTATTTTTTTCCAATTATTGTACATGATTAAACACCTATAAAATGCCTAAGTCATTCTTCATCCATTAAAATAACTTCTTATTTTATAAATAAAGCTGCTAAGAAGATTACCTCTATAGTCATCAATTAAAGGAGCCTTATATCTTGGACTATAAGAGTAGCATCCAATATTGGCAAGTAATATGTTATTTGGATTGCAAGACACTATGGATTGAAAGTTAACCTCTAAGAGTTATTTATAGTGAAAAAATTTCAAACACATTTCTTATTCTCTTTGTTACTATTATAATGCATTTTGTGTTAGGTTTCAGATAGTTTTTGTTCAATTTTTAGTCTTTTCTAATCTGTTTGTTCAAAATTGTTATTAGGTTTTTTTGTTTAGATTGAGCTTTAGGGACTTAAGGAGAAGACCTTAAAAAGATTAGAGATAGATAAAGTACATGGACAATTGGACTAAACTTGGTTGTGCCTTCTTCTTAGAGAACATAATTCAATCAATAGAAGATAGACCAAGACACGGCTTAGTAATATGGCCATGTCGACAATTTGAGCATTTTGTCTATCCAAGACTCTTAACATAGATAGAGAATCTAAATCTAAACGTGGTCTTTAGAATATTTAAAGGACATCTCAAGATTTTAAGGAAGCCCAGATGTGTAGCCATTCTAATTCGTTTAGACCACCAACCATTTATTCAAAGTAAAACTTATTTCTATATAATTGGCAACTTGACCATTGAAGCTTTACATGGACATATCTGAGGCTTATGAGATCCAAATGAGGTGATTCAAGAGCTCAGATTAAATCCAACATCTTGGACCGTAATTCCTATGCAAAATTGAAGCCCGAAAGTGTTGTTTTGAGGGGCTAAAATGGCTAAGAATGAGATACGAAATATGTCCCTACCCAGTCTAACCTTCCCTTGGTATTTTACCCATAACTTTAGCTACAAGGCTTTGTTTTAAGCAAAATAGGATCCGTTGGAAAGCTGAGAAGGGGAGACACAATTTATGTTTCAATATTGTGACCAAAATATGAAGAGATTAAGGATATAAAGAGGGGAGAAGTATCGGGATCGAAAGAGAGTTCTAGACACAATTGAGGGAAGTAGACGTGGGGACAAACGGTATAGGAGAGATTTCTTCATTCTTTTTTTTTCTTTAAAATATTGAAATTTTTGAATAAATTAGGGGCAATCAATTTAATATTGTCGTCAACGTTAAATGAGAGTTGGAGAAAGCGAACGAGAGTTTCACTTCTAGTCTTCATTCAACGGTCTTTTTATTCTCTATTCTTTTAGTTTGATTTAAGATTTTTGTTGTTTCAATTTCTTCTTGATATAATGGAATTTACAGGTTTGAATTCAGTTGATACGAGTATTATTTTTGTTTTGATCATGAGTTAAATTATTCTTACCTAAGGTTTGCATCTATATTTAATTGAATATCTTAATTAGATAATTCCCATTAATATATATCTTGCCTGGATTGATTGTGTTGTATTGAATGCTTGGTTAATAAATTGGCCACCTACTAGTCTTAAGATATTGAGTGAAGAATCAAAAGATGAAACTTGATATTGGAACTAAACAATCAATTACCCTAAGAATGAATTAGAAATATAACTTCTAGTGGTTGTTTAATTCGTAACTTCGAATGGTTGGTAATTGCTAGTTTAAGAATGTGAGAACTATTAAATTGGTAGTTGCTAATTTGATTCAAGAGAGAATAAAGGTGTAGATTATATTAATGGGAAGTTTAAGAACTTAGGCTTGAAATCAGATCAAAGTGTGAAATCTACGTTATCTTTGAAAGGTTTATATCAATTAGAGATGTCAATAGGCCGGGCTCGGCCCATTGAAAAATTATGCGGGCTGGGCCAAACCAAAAACGGCCCGTGGGCCTTGGGCGGGCCATGTCTTATCGACCCACCGTTAGGCTCGTGGCCCGTCCCGCCAAGTCCGCCCGGGCCACGAGCCGTCCATTGGGCTTGAGTAGGCCCGAGTATTTAATTTATTTAAAAAAATTAAAATTTTTTAAAAATTGTTATTGTATTTTTAAATTTTCATAAGTTATAAATTATAAAATAATCATTTATAATAAAATGTAAGATGAAATTACCCATAAATTATACAAAATTATTTATATGAAAAGTTAATAAGTTAATAGTTGTAGTAAATTAAATCTACTATCTTTTACATTAATTACAAAATTTTGATTTACTTAAGTTATTTATTAATTATTATAATATAGAATTGATAATTAATTATAGCAACATATAAGTGATTAATTATG
>JANQBM010658442.1:0-15479 GCA_025594535.1 Erythroxylum domingense | reverse complement strand
AGATTTTCAGGTCAATTTTGTATGACCATTATGACTTAGAAAAGGACGTATTTAGGCAACACCTTCTTCTAAACAAATCTTACTATATGTCTTAAGTTTCTAAGGACATAAAACTGATGTAGTTTGGTTCAGTATTCTGTGAGTATACCTAAAATACTAAAGACTATTCTCATACTACGACAACACAATTCTTAACTTTAAGCCAAATTTTGAAACCCTTAGAGACAGAATTCAAATTCGGTTCCTTTATAAATTTTGCATTTATATGTCTCTATTTTAATATAAATTAAAAATCATCCTATTTTAATATCTGCAGATCAAGATATGACAAAAATACAGATGCATGTTTAGTGAAAACACTCCATCTAATATATTCCAGCACACTTCATCCTCATTTCATCTTAGTTCATCTCTTTTCAAGAAAGTCACATAAACATCCTTCTTAAGTAAAATTTTCACTTTCATTATTCAAAAATATGACTTAAATCAACTCATTTTCTCATCCACATTACAGAATATCCTTCTTCACTATTTTATAATCATGCTAGCTCTAACTCATCATCAATATGTTTCATTTAACAAACTAAGAAGAACAATAACATATTACTTACTTGTATGACTTCAAGATCTTCAAAACATACTTAACCCTAGCTTTCCATTTCACGTGCAAAAATTCAAATTCACGTGCGTGTATGCTACAGTATGCATGAGCATAAAATGCACTTCCTAATCTCTTATTGTTGTTTCTTATTTACAAAAATCTAGGGTTCTAACTCTTTGTATGGAAACAGGATGTTACAGTAAAGCAGCACATGATAGCCCTATAAGCAGTGAGTCAATCCATACCTAGAATAATATCTATCTCCTTTAATTGTAATACAATCAAACCAGCTTCCAGCTCTGCCTAATCAACTTAAATCAACCCTTTACAGACTTCACCAATTATTGTAGTACTACCTATCGATGTACTCACCTTTAAACCACAGTTCAACAATTCTTTATCACAATGCAGTCTAGATGCTAAATGCGGTGTGATAAAAGAATGCGTAGATCTTGGATCTAACAATTTAAAAGCTTCAAAAGTAAAAATATGCAACACACCTGCAATGATATCTAGGGAGTTCTAAGCCTCCTATCTGGTCATCGCATAAACTCTAGCCTGAAACTGCAATTGGTTGCTCTGTACCTCAGTCCTGACAGTAGGATTTCTTGAACTGACTTTGTCTCTACCGTAGCCTCTTTGTCCAGATTCATTTGCTCTACTTTATTGGACAGTTGTCTTAGTTACTATTCCTCCTCTCATTCCAGATTGTGCTCTATAAACTACGAGACAGTCTTTAGTCTGACGCTCGAAGGAGCCATAACGAAGGCAAGCTCCTATCAACTTCTAGCATTCCCCACTATGCTTCCTTCCCTAATGTCCATAATGTTGCATCTGCCTAGATATTGGATCTCTACCACCGCCAAACTGCATAAAACTACCTCTCTGTCTGAACCCCAACTGTTTTGATCTAGCCGGTGGTCGAAAAGATCTGTTCTAGCACTTGCTAAACTTTCTGCTTAAACCAACCTGAGATTCACTAGATCTCTTCATACTAAACTCTTGTCTGTATTCCCCTTGACCATCTCTTAATAGTTGTTCTATTTAGATTGAGGTTTCTCTCAACTCAAAGAAACTACTCAGATTTGTAATTGCCAACATCATCCTAATCTCCATACCAATCCTTCTTTAAACCTCCTACACTTGTATTCCTTAGTAGAAATCAAGGCAGTAGTATACCCCATCAATTCATTAAACTTTATCACATATTCAGTTATAGTAAGTCTCCTTTGCTTCAGATCTAAAAACTCTTTTATCTTTCTATCCAGGTAGATCTTCGACATATAATTCTCCTTGAAGACTTTCAGAAAGTCTTCCCACTTTAAACCACAAGGTCTAGTGGTACTGCCTGGAACAGTCTTCCACCACTAGTAAGATGAGCCTTACAGTAATGAAACTGCGTAGTCAAATTTCTCATCAGATTCGCAGTCCATTTGATCAAATACTCTCTTCGTTATCTCTAGTCATCCCTCAGCCTCCGCAGGGTCTGTACTTCTGTAGAAGTCCACAGCCTCCTGCTTTCTTAACTTATCATACCTCTTTTCCTATCTCTCAGGAATTCTCGGAAGTATTCTTTCAGGTTGAGGTATAGAAGACTCTCTAATGGCTCCTACAGATTCTAGGTCAGCTGAGTGTCCAACTTGATCACCTATGGCAGATGACTTATAATAGACAACCTTGAATACTAACCAAGTTCTCTCACTCTATATCATATCTATATGCTTATATTTGTCCCTATAGATGCTAAAATGTACTTTGACACAAAAAATTGTAACACACCACTACTACCAAACACGTGTCCGTACATCCTAAGGACATGTAAACACATTCCTTATGGGAGCAATATGTTAAAGCAATCACATTCACTTATCATGGTATCATAATTTAAAATGTGAATAACACGTTATCTAGAACTCAATTCCTCATTTCATTTCATAAAACATAATGTACATTGTAGTATTCACTTTTTCATCGAACCTAAGTCCGTCATTCAAAAATTAAGTTGAGTACACTTATTTTTGTCAGATTCACATACAATGAGTACTTCCAATGCAATTATTATGCATCAAACTCCTCGGACTATCAATGTCTGGAATTAACACATTCACATCAATAATAATTCAATAATTGAATTTGAAGCAAAATATAGACAATCTTAGTGAGAACATCTAGGTTACTCACAATACGCTCTAATTAGCTATTGCCTCAATGTCCTAGCAATGTTTAGATACAGTTGTTCGATTTTCTCTTCTATATCATGCAACACATACATATTTACAAATTACTAATTTGCACAATCACATTAATAATCAATCATACACATATATATATGTGTTATGTATAATGCAATCTCAATTTGACTATTCTGGGTATATTTCCTTAGTTCACCTCTCATGATCATTTAACAACATCATTCAATCATTCATTTATACCTAATACACCTTACTCACTTTAATCACCTAATCCATCATTAACTAGGTTCATTCTAGGCCTTATTCGAGCCTAAATACATCATAAGGAAGTATCCTAGCATTAATCGTTTCAAACATCACCTAAAAGACAACATTTTTCTCCTTGTGTCTGCCCACGATCTTGATGGACTTTCCCACAATCATGACAGAAGCTCATGAAACTAGCCACGGTCGTGGGGACTCTGCCACAATCATGACAGAATCAAAGTTTGCCAGGCTACGATTGTGCACTAAAGGCCACAATCTTTCCCTACTTTTCTTCCTTCATTTCTCCACAAGTTCAACATATACAAAAACAACATTTACACTCCAAAATTTCCAGAATTTATACTCATTGATGTAACTTCATTTCATACAAACTCAACTACCACATTGATTGCATTAAAACTCACAAACTCTATTTAATTGATCCATTATTCATTTACTTAATCCTATCATACGTGCATTCATAACTTTTCCAGATTTTACTCTTTTATAAGACATCAAACAAATCTTCTCCATAGTTCATCATTTAGATTTTACATCTTCATTAATCTCACCTCAATTTCATCTCAATGCCATTCATAAGACAAATTCATAACTTAAGGTTCAACAATCATACAAAAACAAAACATATCATCGTCATTCTTTATCATTCACTATCATCTTAGTTCTTATCATTTTAAGAACACTATATTAGTCTTTTCTTTAACTTCCAATCACAATCTATTTCCTTAAGTAACAACCTATATCCATGGTTTCATATTCTCTCAAAACAAAACACAATCACATACGTTTACTCATCAAATTTCTGCACTCATTCACTAACACAAAATAGGACATGAACACTTCTGTATATTCATCAACTTTCAACTCTCATTAAAACACCATTTTCATATCCAACCTATCTATCCAACCTATCCCAAAGACATTTTTAACAAAACTCATAATTTATTACTCATCATATACACAAAATATGACATAACCCTACTTATTTCCTCTTCAACGTATCATTACTCTTCAACTTTATTTTCATTATCATTTAATCTGAAACTACCATCCTATAACATTTCATTATTTATTAATTATCAATACACAAAAATAAGAAATGAATATGTCCATTTATTCATTCACGACACACATATATTCAATACCATTTTCATAATCGTTCAATCCTAAAATAATCACCATATTTGTTTCATTTACAACAGCCCATGAAGATTAATGTATAACTTACTTGATTAAGCTCCAAGATTCTTCACAATCTCGTAAACCCTAACTCTCTATGCATATATGATCTTCATCTTTCTAGGGTGGATTAGGTTAGTTTTCATCAAGAAGAAGAGATAACAACGATCTTGAAGAAGCGAGGTGAAGAAGTTGGGCAAAGATCAACGTGATGAGGGTTGAGAAAAGGGTGTCGTAGATGAAAGAAAGAGAGAAGAAAGTAACAAAGAGATGAGAGCAAGTAACAAGTGAAAGACAAAAATAAAAGTTGGTCTTTCAAATGGTGAGTAAATATCGTTAGTGAGGGATGAATGGTGAGTAGTCGTGACACTTGTCACTTGCCACTTGTCACCTTCCCATAGTTCCACTTAGTCCTTTTTAATAACTAGTCCATTTGTCATTTAATTTCTAAACCGATTGTCTCTCAATTTTCTATAACACTTGTCATTAAATCTTAATACCACTTTCCAATTATTTTCACTACCGATTATCACTTTTTTTTGCTACCATAAGTCAATTTCTCTTGTCACTTGACATTTTTCCTAATGCAAAAATACCCAAATTTTCAAAAATTTCTCAAATTTTCACCGAAAATTCTAAATCAATAAATATAAAGATCCAGACTTAAAACTCACTATTGACATCATATTCACTTTAAAAACAATCATTTATACCCTGGAATATGTCAAATGAGTGTATGTACAATCTTTGTAATGTGCATAAAAAATAAAATTCACGTGTGCGTATTTGCCAATATTATGTATGAGCATGAAATGCATTTTCTAATTTCTTAATGCTATTTCTCATTTATAGTAATCTAGGGTCCTAGCCCTTAGTATGGGAAAACGAGATATTGCAAATTTATTCACCTCAAGAGTTGGTGGTATGTACTTTGATATCTTTTATATGGAGGTCTTATCTATATGTATTATGTATTTAGCTTATAGGTATTTCATGATATATGATATAAGATGCTCATTACATATGTTGTTTTATGGCTTTGAATATCATTGTTATCCTACATTTATGCTAATTTACATTATCTATATATTAGTCACTTTTTTGTGAATAATAACAATATTACTATTGAAATCTTCATCAGTTTTAACTTCAAGAAGTGGAGATAGGATGAGGCGTTTGCATTAAAGATGGTAGATATCAATAAGGCCATAATCAAAGATAGACCACCAGAACCTACATCCATTAGTATTGAGGCTAAGAGAGCATTATATACAGCCAAAGTAAAATTTGTTATTTGACCATAAGAAATCAATCATAAACCTTCTGCGACTTCCGAAGACCATTATAGCAAGAAATTTCCTCAGCAATATATATTAAAGGTATAAGGTATCTTCTAATGTTGGGATAGATATCTTAATAAAAGAATTATACTTTATGAGATACACTGGAGTAAAGGGAGTGAGGGATTATATTATTAGGATGGTCCACCTCTAAAGTAACCTAAAGATGTAAAATATGTTTAATGCAAACCTTAGGCTAAAAACCACCTAAAATCTAAATCATGAAGAATTAGAACCCTTATATTGTCTTCAAATAAATCAAGAAAAATTGAACCTAACCAAACCCACTAATTAGAACTAAATCTATAAGAATTTTGATCACCACAAGTTGCCTTCATAAGATCATATTGTTATAGTAAAGCTTTAAAGTCAATCACTTTTAGCATTTCTTTTAGTACAAACTTTATTTTGATCAATAAAGCAAAAGGCAAATTTTCATTAATTTGATGTTCGTTTATTTATGAATTGATGTCGATCTTAAATGGAAGTAATGAAGTCCATTATACAATACATAGCATGAAGGAAATCATGATGAGATCATGATAAAGAGATTCTTATTATGTGCAATTATGTTAGTATCTAAATTATCCCTAGTCGTAGGATTAATAAGACAAGACTTTATTAATTCGAATAGATTAGCACATGTTATACTCCTGATTTGATTAAGTAGTGGATCTCACAAATTGTAAGCATGAGATGTTTAGAGTTAACATGTGGATGCTTACTAAGAGTAGTAAGTACATCAAATGACCCGCTGTGAGATTATCATATGGATGATCTATCAAATGTCAATGATTAATCTCTTCATAGTAATAGTGCAAATATCCTTAGACTTAAGGTACTAAAGGGTATCTTGGATATTGATCCTGTATTTTGAAATCATTCTTTGTAGCCTCAAGACTAGATCATTCATAGGGTGGTGATTGGGTACAACTATTGGTATTTGAAGGTAATTGGGTAGCCAATAAAGGATTCACCACTCTTGATAGAAGGAGATGATACCCACGGCCTCTTGTCCAAGTTATTACTCAGGAGTCTCTAGCCAGAGCAATTATGTGTCATGAAGAGAGTCTTCAATGACACATAGAGTAATGAGATCTAAGTACATGAACTATGACGTAGTCAGTCTAGTAGGAGTTGACACATAGTTGATACTCCGAACCAAGTGGGGTATAGAATGGTGAAGGGATGAATTACACAATAATTGTATCTGAAAAGATTCATAAGTCAGAAAATTAACTATCGAGGAGTTCATATGTTAATCCACTTTTATTCAAGTAAATTGGCATCATGAATCCCTATATGATTTGCTTAAATTAAAAGTTAATTCAAGTGGTATGAAACCACCCATAATTCGCCCAAATTAAGAGTTAATCTAAGTTCCTAAAATAACCAAGAACCTAAGGATCACACACATAAAAGATTAGATGAAAAACAAAGTATGTATGATTGTTTTCCAATAGGCCACAATTGTGGCCTATGGCCTATAAACCACGATCGTGGCTTAAGCCTCGACAGATTTATATAAGTGAGTTCTTCACTTATATACAAAACAGAGGTCTATCAATTTTTTACACACTCAAGTGAGAGGTTAAGGGGTTGGAAAAGTTATAGAGTAAGAGAGAAGTGGTTTTGAGTCATCTTCATGTAATTTATGCAATTATTGCATGAATCTAATTGCATGCAAGATATTCCTGATCTATCTCTCCATATGAACATCTACTTGAACTCATCAAGGTTGGTGTTCTAACCACCTTTACACACTACTTCTTCTTCATCTTTACATGTTCTTAGGTGATTAAGAAAGGGTTTGGTGTTTGCAATATCCCAAATAAGGAGAAGAATCAAGAAATGAGGAGAATCAAAAGGTACAAGTGTTTAAATTTCATCTTCTTATGATCTGTCTAAGCATGCATCTATTTTTTTGGAATTTCGGGGAAGTCATAGGTAGGAATTTAGATTCTGATTTTTCCTCTGCATTGTTATGCATGTGATGCATGAATTCATGGCCCCCCAACACATATTAAGTTCTTGTTAAAGAACAAAGAGGAAACTCTCACAAAGTGAAGAAAACTCTTAATTTGATTTCTATATTGATGACGCATGAATTACATCAACAAGAAAAATTTTTATAGGCATAAAATCTCTAAAAACTAGAATCCTAAAAGGAAAAGACAAATAGAGTCTTAAAGGAACATTCCTTATCAAATGTAATAAATATTCAAATAGTAATTACTAAAACTACTTGAACTAGGACTCCAGAAATCCTATTTCAATTTACATCCTTAAAGTTGTCAAGAATCCTAATTAGATTAGAAATTAACCCCATAACAAATTCTAACCCAAATAGGAAACCTAAAAACAACTATAAAAAAATATTAACACTATTAAGGCTTAATAATTAATAAGTTATAGCCCAATTACAACAAAATACACTGACTAATATCAAAAAAATGAAATAAAGCCTTAAATACATCTTAATTATGAGAATTAGGATCTATTTAATTCAAAACAAGTGGAACAGGTTATTAAACATTCTCCAAGCCTTGTTCTTGATATATTAAGCATATCTCATCTTTAACAACATGTAAAAAAGTGATTAATCTTAGCAATGCTTCTAATTCATCTTAAATAAACTCCCTTTATTACATCTCTATGATTAATCCTTCTATCTATATGCATTTAGTCTTTGCCCTAGTTATTGGACCTACAATTCCTTGTAAAGGAATATAAGAATGGTTAGAAATAGGTACTGGTGCAAGCTACTCTCCATCATTCCCTCCCTTCTTGAAAGGATTCATCCTCGCATCACCTATGTCTTACAAGGATAAGTCAACAAAATTAAAAGTAGCACTCACATTACCATATTTGCTTGGAAACTATAGAATGTTGGTGTTGTTATTGATCTTCTTTAATACTTGAAAAGGTCTATCTCCCTTAGGATGCAACTTAGACTTATTTTAAGCAAGAAACCCCTCCTTAAGCATATAAACCAAAACCTAATATTTGGGTTTTAAAACAACCTTTATATGCCCTTTATTGGCCTACCTTATATATTATTCATTCATTTACAAACCTTGGCATGCAAATCCATAACAAAATCTATCTTATGCTTTCCATCTAAATTAACATGTCAGTTATTAAGAATAAGAAAGTGTTGAACCAAGGGAGGTTGCAATCAGTATTTTGACGATAACAAAACATGAATACTACTAACAAGTTTTTTAATGAAAAGTAAAATAAAAACAAATTTAAGTCATAAACTTAAGAAAATAGCTTTTGAAGTTGATAAAGGGAAGTTGAAGTTTACAACCATTAAAATGAAGATCAATCCAAGAACAAAAGAAAATCAAGGTTTATCAAGGTCATTTTTCAGTTTGTAATCTTACTTTATAAATTTGATGCTCTAAAATACTAACCATGCATAAACATTTTATTTCACTTCATTACATGAGTCTTTAACTTCATGAAGAGGCATTGAATATTTTAATAAAACAACCTCTTGATCTTTTAAACACTCTTTAGGGAACATTTTAGGAATTGTTAAATCATAATTGGATTGAACAAATTGGTTTTGAGCATTTGATATTGTTGAAATCATGTTTTTGGGGTGATTGGTCGACCTATATAGTTTAGTGGTCGACCAATATAAGTTAAAGTTGTTAAATTTGATGTACCAAGAGTTTATTGTAACATTTACCAATATATTAGTCAACCAATATGCCTACTAGTCCACTAATGTTCCAACAGCTATTGCCTTTAATGCATACTAATACAATGCTTATAGTCGCTATAATAGCTAGTTCTTGACTTTAATGGCTAGCAAAAGCTCCAAAACACTATAAATAGGTTTTTTCTCATTGGTTTTAGAATCAATAAACTTTTGGGTGTATTTTAAAAACATTTCTAAGTGATTTTAAATTATTTAAGCATCATTGTTTCATATTTATATAAGTGAGTTATTTTGGAGTTATCAAGTGAATAGGTGAGACATTTTTTAGTTGTAATCCTTTGTTGGGGTATTGGATATTTTACTTAAGACTATTCTTAGTAGGATTAAGGTTCCTCTTCACATTGGAAGAAGATTATAAGAAGGATTCCTCTTTACCGAGAAAGATTGTAAAAGGTTATTATTCAACTTGAAAGAAGAATTATAATGGAATCCTATGAAGAGTCTTGATATTGGATATAGGCAAGGATTGTTTACCAAATAACTTTAAATCAATAAGTATTCTCTTTTCCTTATCCTTTTTTAAATTATTATTCAATTTTTATTAGTTTATATTAAGCAATCTATTTATTCATACTCACATTAACTGTTGTAAATTGAGTATATTGGTTAAAAAATTACGGAATTTTCTAAATTCCTAATTCACTTCCCTTTTTGGGTGCCATTAGGGACTAATAAATGGTATCAAAGTGATTATATTAAGTTATCATTTCGAACAAATTCTTATTGCAATGATCATAGTGACATAATTAGGTGCATTATCATCATCATTCAACTAAGAGGGACAAAGCAATAAAAGACCAATTTTCTTTGATGGTAATGACTACCTTTATTAGAAAACTAAGATGAGAGTCTTCATAATGAACAAAAGTTTATACTTGTGGGAAATAGTTTCAAATGACCCCTTTTTTGCAACAAAAATTACAAATAAAAAGGTACTAAAAGAAGAATGAAATTTTGAAGATATGAGATTAGATTCCTTAAATAGCAGGGCCATACACATCCTTTTTTATGCATTAGGAAGAAATTAATTTGGTAGGGTTTCTATGTATGAAATAGCTTATGAAATTTGGCATACTTTAAAGTTACACATGAGGGAACCATTTAAGTAAATGAGAGTAAAGTAGGAATGTTAATATATTAATAGTTTCAAATGAAGCATGATGAAAACATATCTAGCATAGATACTAGATTTATTGATATTATTAATAATTTCAAAGGTCTTGGAAGGACCGATATTTATTTTGAAATGGTAAGAAAGTTATTTAGGTCACCTCTAAATATGTGGGAAGTTAAAGTGATGGTTATATAAGAAGCCAAGTATCTATTAACACTACCATTAGAGGAACCTATTAAATCTCTCCTTGCATATAAAATAAGGCTTTGAGAGACACAAGAAGAAATGTTGCTTCTAAAGAAAAAGAATTTAATATTTAAAGCCTCACAGTAAGAATAAGTCAAGAGGAAGTGACATCAACTAATGAAAGAGAAGAAGAAGACATTGGCTTACTCACTAGAAAATTTAAGAAAGTTATTGAAGAAGAAATTCTCCAAAAGAAAGAACTCCAAGGTAGGTAAAAGAGATTTAAAATATAAATCCTCTAATATTATTTACTTTGAATGCAGAAAACTTAGTAATGAGAAGTATAAGAGGAATTATAAGAAGTACAATAACAAAAAAACTTAAAACGTCAACTTGGGATGAAATAAGTGAAAGCAAAAGTGAGAATTAGGAAGAAGAGTAACTCATATATGCTTTGCCACTACGAAAAAAGATAAGGTAACATCTAAACCTAATTCTTATAATAATGATAGTGATATTTATTTGACATATAATGAATTAGTTGAGACCCTTAAATTCATAAGCATAAAAAGAAAAAGTATCATCCAAAATAAAAAAGACTCAAAAGAACCTAGATGCATGCATGAGTGAGAATAAAAAGATGAAAAGTGAATTACATATTATTAACGCATCCAGAAATATGATTATTTATGATAATCATGACTTAGATACATTAAGGCGTAAGAATGAAACATTGAAAAAAGAGGTAAATTTACTCCAGGACTCTTTGTCTAAGTTTACTAAAGGGAGTGAAAATCTAAAAAATATGCTAGGATATTAAAATAATTCTAATGATAGGCATGGAATATGATACAACCATGAAAGTGAAGACAATTCTAAAACCACATTTATCAAGGGAAAATATTTGCATAGTGAAGAACCATTCCTAATTTGTCAAATAAGTATAGAGAATCCACATCCAAGCATATGCATGAACATTCCACATCCAATAGGACAAATCCTAAAAGTAAGCATCATGTTTTTATATATGGTTCATAACTAAAGGATAGAGTTTAATACTATCAAGAGAAGAATATACATAAATTTCATAATAACATATAAACTCACTCATTTTTAGGCCTCAAAGAAGAATGCATCATGCTTTCATTCATAGAAGGCATCATACATATAATCATAAGACACTTCACTATCCTAAGAGAACATTCAACATTTTTACTGTCCAAAGGAAGATTCCATATTATGCTTACATATAAAGAAGTGTAAGAAATGTATGCATGTATCATCATCACTTATATAACATAAGATGTCACTATGGTAAGTATGACCATGTTGATAGATTTTGCTTTCTTAAATAAGGAATGTTAAGCAAACCTTTGAAAATGTGGGTTGAAAAGAAGAAGGAACCTAACAACCAAGGAACTAAACTTATTTAGCTTCCTAAAACATACTGACTAGTTTGGTTTGTAAGGCTTTCAAAACAAAAATAGAAAATGGTATGTAGTAGAGATAGTAGTTATTAAATTAAGTATTATTAAGGAGTTTGTACATGTTATCATGATGAATAGAAATTATTAGGGAGTTTGTACATTTTATCATGATGAATCTAACTTCTTACCTATAAGAAATTCTTAAATATGTTATTGTATTAACTACTAAAATTAA
This sequence comes from Erythroxylum domingense, assembly GCA_025594535.1. Lineage (NCBI taxonomy): Eukaryota > Viridiplantae > Streptophyta > Magnoliopsida > Malpighiales > Erythroxylaceae > Erythroxylum > Erythroxylum domingense. The sequence goes on along the minus strand of JANQBM010658442.1, from coordinate 3,205 downwards.
CCATCAAGACTTTTCAAATTGTTAAACCAAGTAAGAAAGATAAGAAGGATGAGATGCCATTAATGGATTGAGAATTCAAGAAGAATCATCAATTGAACCAACTCATAGGTATTGTTCAAATAAGAAGTAATTATTAGTTCATACTTTAGGATTATCTGATATTTTGCACTTATTTGTCAATCAAAGTCTAAATTCCTAGTGATGAATGTTAGGTTGAACATTTCTTTGGTATATTATGGACATAAACTTAGATAGTAAGTGCAAATAGGAATGTTGAGTTAAAATTATTGATTACTAGACTAATTGGGATATATTTTCTCTAAACTAATGGATGTTGATATTAACAAAGAATTGGGTATAATTTTATGTATTTAAGGTTTCTTTTAATATTTTTGAGCATTCTTTATTGATATTATCAATACTTTCAAGTGTTTAAATGTTTTAATTAATATTTCAAAGGCTATTTCTTAGGATTATCTAATTAACTTGTTGACTAATATCTGAATGCGGCAACCAATGTAACCAAAAATCATGTTTTCTACCTTTCCAATGAGTTTGTTCTTTGTTTTTGTCGAAGTTCTGGTTGCCTTCTTACTCATATTGGTTGACCAATGTCATTGAGTGGTTGAACGATGTCACCTTTTTCTAAGATAATTTTCCTTGTAGTGAATTTATGAGAAATTTAGTTACATAAAGGGTCAACCATAAAGCCCTAATGTTCGATCAATATAAAGCAACGGTCGATCAATATCTCTTTTATTAAAGACAAATTAAGTTATAGTGAATTTGTGACACATGTGGTTGATATGAAAAGTTGACCATAAACTTCCAAAAATTTGACCATAACCTTCAATTAGTTGACCAATGTCCTTGAGTGGTTGAATATTGCACATAATTTACAGCCCCCTCTTTCGCCTTTTTTCTATTTTCTCTTTTTCTTATATATATCCTCCAAAACCTTAAACAATTCATTTTTTCCTTAAAAAACACCATCCCCCATTTCGTAAAAATCTCATTAAATTGCATCAAATTGAAATTTTGTTATTTTTGGTTTCGAACTTGGGATTTTTAATCTTTTCTTAATTAAAAGTTATCTTTTCAAATTGATGCTTTTATAGTTAAATTGTAAAAATATTTAAGGTTTTTTCTCTTTTAATTATATCGATACATCTTTAATTTTTTCCAATTTTAGTATTTTGAGCACTTTTTTCATATTTCTATTTTTGAAATTTTAAGGCTTTTAAAATTATATTTTTAGTTAATTATTAGATATTGTAATTATGCTTTTATTTATTGCAATTCCAACCTTTAATTTTGTCAAAACTTGCCTTTGGTGCTTCATTTGAATCTTTTAACTTAGGCATAATATTGAAATTGAGAAATTTTCAATTTACACACAATTAGGGCTATTTCTATCAAAATTGACCTTTTGTTTTAACTCATATTCAATAGCACTCTTCAATAAGAAAGTTTATCATTCCTAATCAAATACATTTTAATTATTTCTACCAAGTTAGTTTGAAGCATGTCACTTTACATTTTTTATGTTTAGATAATGATTTCTTTTTTTACGATTCCAAAAAGGGGGAGATAAATTGGTGATATTAAAATTAGGGGAATGATAAAATTCAATGGGAGTGATGAAATTCATAGGGATTGATTGTTTTATTATTTTTGTATTTCTTACTCCTTATATGATATGCTTGAGTAAATTTATGATATATAGATGTATGGGAACTTTTTTGATATTAAATATCTCATTTGTTCTGGATATTGAATTATGTTCTTGACGTTGAATTTTGTTTTATACATGAATGAAGTGGGAGCTAATCACCTTCTTGATATTTGTTTGTTTGCTTAACGTTATTATTATTCTATAACATCATAAGTGTTTTGTCATAATCAAAAAGGGAGAGATTATGGAACCAAGGAAAATTTTAATTTGTGTTTTGATGATAATAAAATATAATTACTAGTAATGAGTTCATTGTTTTGATGAAAAGTAATATAAGAACAAATTGAAGACATAAACTCAAGAAGATAGCTTATGAAGTTGATAAAGAGAAGATAAAGGTTACAACCGTTAGAATGAATATAAAACTAAGAACAAAACAAGATTAAGGATTATAAAGGTCATTCTTTAGTTTGAAATATTAACTGTAATCTTACTTTGTTAATTTGATACTCTAAAAGACTCACAAACATTTCATTTCACTTCATTGCATGAGTATTTACATTCATCAAGAGGCATTAAAGCCTTTGATTTTAATTAAAAAAACCTCTTGATTTTTCAAACACCCTTTAGTGAACATTTTGGGAAGTATTTAAATCATAGCTAGATTAAACAAATTAGGTTTGAGTACTTAAAGTTGTTAAAATCATATTTTTGAGGTGACTAGTTGACCTATATAGGTTAGTGGTCGATTAATATAGGTTAAAATTGTTAAATTTGATGTACCATGAGTTTACTATATCATTGGTTGATATATTGGTTGACTCGTGTGTTATATTCGTTCATTAGCCATTGGAACACTAGTCAACCAATAGGCATATTGGTCTAGTGAATCTGGTGCCTTTAACACTTGCTAATGCTCTACTATATATATTGTAATGGCTAATTCTTGGCTCTAAAGATATATTAATCGACCAGTATATTGTATATAACTATTTTAATGGTTAGTTTTTATCTCCAATGGTTAGGAAGGGTCCCAAAACACTATAAGTAGGTGTTTTCTCTTAGGTTTTAGCATTTAGAAGCTTTTAGGTGTATTTTGCAAACATTTCTAAGTGATTTTTAATCACTGAGCATCATTTTTTCATGTTTGTATGAGTGAGCTAGTTTGGAGTCATCAAGTGAATAAGTAAGATATTTTTAGTTGAATCCTTTATTGAGGGGTTGAATATTATACTTAGGAGTGTTCTAATTAGGGTTAAGGTTCCTTTTAACCTTAGAAGAAGATTATAAGAAAGGTTCTTGTACACCTTGAAAGAAGAATTAAAGTGGAATTCTAAAAATAGTCTTGGGAGTGGATGTAGGTAAGGGTTGTTTGTTGAACCATTATAAATTGGTTTGCATTATATTTTCCCTATCCTCTTTAAATTATTATTCAATTGTTTGATTGTTTATATTAAGCAATCCATTTATTCATATTTTCATTAATTGTTGATAATTGTGTATATTGGCCAGAAATGTTGTTAATTTTTT